>JASCZW010015838.1:0-19792 GCA_034211315.2 Aedes japonicus
AAGTAAATCTTATATTTAATAAAATAAGTTGAGTTCATATAGCAACGCTAACACCAAATCTAAGTTTACCATAGTACTTACCATGCAAACTTCAAATTGTTTGCAGCGAAATCAGATTTAGATCAGTTTTAAAATATTCGAAAGGGTAACAACGGTTTCATTGCAACCGAGCAAGCATTGAAGAGCAAGTTTTTCAAAATTTGGCATCAGTCTAATACCCACTCAATGTACGATCTTTCGACGTTTCATCCGAAGGGGTGGAGGCAATTAAAATATTCCTCTTAATCTGTGAATTATCGAACATGTTGATTCTATACAACTAGAAGGCGGAAATTCCAAACCAGAAAGAAGAAACTTTATGGGAATTAATGACGCTGACATGTGCTTCAACCGAAAGCTTCTGCAACTTTTTCTGCTTGGGAGGTTCTATTCCTTCTTCATGCTGTATGAACGTGAATTTTTGCCTCCTGAACTAGTTTAATAAGTGCCAAGGAGACGACCTGGACCCAACTAATCGAACAAATCACTATCTGCGCTGAGACCTATATATCGTTCCAAAAGAAAGGACACACCAGTTCAGTTTGTTAAAAAACATTTGTGTTTTTATTTATGTCAAAATTTATTCTTATCGATGGTTTCTCAACATTGTTTATAACATTTCATTGTTTTTGATGACCATGTGTAAAATTTTTCGAACTTTTCCTCTAACGTTCTTCATAAGGTTCTGCACAGATTGATTGATAAATCATTCTGACGCTCTTTGTCCAATCTTTCTTTACTTACTGTAGTTGGCTGGACATGTTTACATGTTGATGCCTTTTGACTAGAGCCCAAATCGTTCGATGGGGTGAATTTCAGGGCCATTTGGTGGATTCATGTGCTTACGTACAATTATCACCTTTAACAAAAGACCGTATTCGATGAAATTTGGACACACAAAATAGGTCTGTTGCCCCTGTCGGATCGGTTTTCAGAATTATCTCTCCGACTACTCACCAGGTGTGAGGTTATGTATCTTATTTTCTTATGAAAATACGAGGTCTTCTAGGTGCTTTATCTTCACGTTCTTTTATTATCGTCTTTGTTTGGGTTCCTTCTCATTGTTCGATTCCCGGCAATGAGAAAGTGGACTCGTTTGCAAGGGTGGGCGCTATGGAAGGCGATATTTATGACCGACAAATCGCCTTCAACGAATTTTTCTATATTTTTCGTCAGATATCACTCGTTAGCTGGCAGTATAAATGGAGTAAAGGAGATTTGGGTAGATCGCTACATTCTATCACTCCTAAGGTGGCTAAGAAATGTTGGTTCAGGGGATTGGATGTGGGTGGAGACTTTATTCGTGTGATGTCTCACCTCATGTCCAATCATTATTCTTTAAACGCTCATTTGTTCCGTGTTGGGCTGGGAGACAGCAATCTCTGTGAATGCGGACAAGGCTACCTGGACGCAGATCACGTTATTTGGTTATGTACTGAGCATCGTCGAGTCAGATCTGAGCTTTATGATTCCCTTCCCAATGTAGCGATTCGGTACAACTCAATGTACCGATTCGAGACATTTTGCCTGCACGCGATCTGGAGTTTATGAGACTCATTTATGTGTTTTTGACTAACATTAGCCTTAGATTGTAGTTTGATTAATCCTATTTGTTTAGGTTTACTTTGTGGAGGAATGCGTGCCCCGGTGTGTGATTGCGCTTGCGTGTGTGAGTGTGGTTGTGTGTGTGAGTGAGTGAGTGATTTTTTTTTTATTACGTTGAAAACGTTCAATTAAAAATTTGTAATTTGAAGTTCTAGGTATAAGAAAACCATTGTTCCTTATGCTTTGTTCACAGAAGTTTCCATCCGCAATTTTTCCCATCCATAAAATTGTTATTCCTATTAACCTCGAGACGGTCGCGAGTAATCGGTTCCACTCTTAACCTTAGTTCTAAGATAACTGATGTATATAAACATGAAAAAACTCTGTTTGTAAAGTTGATTCGATTGAGCGTGTACAATAAATGAATTCATAAAAATAAAATAGGTCACCAAAAATTTTCCTTGAGCCCGATTCTTTTCAAACTTTCTGGAAATAAAGTACTACTAAATGGTTAAGTTTTGACATCATTGGTTTATTGAACCTCTTCTCCCAACTCCAAATGCCCGCACCTTTGCCTTGACCCTTTCATCAAATTTTGGGCAATGATAGGACCGACTTGCTTACTTACTTTTAACCACACTTTCTTTAGTTCAAGTTCATTTTCTATCAGTTTTGGAGTTTTAACGAGCTTTGTCTCTTCATGATTGCCCAAAAATTTTTCAATTGGGCGAAGTTCCGGAGTGTTTGAGGGTTGACGTCTTTTGGTACAAAAACTACATTATTATCTTTGTACCAGTTCAAGACGGGCCGGGCATAGTGGCAAGATGCCAAATCCGGGCCAAAACAGTGTCGGGCCATCGTGAGATCTCAAGAAGGGCAGAAGTCGTTTTTGGAGGCATTCGTCTTTGTAGATTTGTCCGTTGACGGTCCCAGAGGTGATGAAGGGCTGACTCATTTTGCCACATCCGCAGATCGCTTGCCAGACAAGGAATTTTTTGGCGAATTTCGACAGTTTCTTCTTCCGTACACTCTCCGGAACGGCCAACTTAGAGGTGGCGACGTAGTGTTCCTGTCCTGACATTTGTTTGGTGTCGGCTTTAATGTAGGTCTCATCGTCCATCAGCAATGCAGAACGGTTTTGTGAGCCACTCCCGATACAGTTTTCTTGCACGAGTTTTGGCCACCGAGTTCTGTTTATCGCTCCGGTTCGGTGCCTTCTGGACCTTTGTACACATGTAATCCAGAACGTTTCATTGTTTTCTGCACAAAACAAACTGAAACTTTCGCCTTTTTTCGCAACATCCCTGATCGAAATGTTGGGATAACGCTTAAATTGGTTCAATACCATCCTGGCCTTCTCCGGATTTGATGTGCCACGTTTTTTGCCACTACCATTTTTTCCGCTTGGTTGTCTTACGGTCCTTGAACGTTTTGATCACATGAGATACGGTTGAATGTGCGATTCCGAGCTGTTTTCCGATCCATCGATGAGAAGCGTTTGAGCTTCGAAGTGAGTGCCCAAAATTTGTTGGCGCACTATTTCTTCATTCGAAGCCATCACTGAAATCACTCGACCGATTTTCACGAAACTCATTACACAATTGACACAACACAATGAAATACATTCAGTTAAAATTTCAATAATTTTTACTCCACACGCTAAAAGTTACGAACAATTGCGTGTCCAAATTTCATCGAATACAGTCTTTATATGTACCAGTCCATGGTCCAAGGAAGGGCAGGCCAGAATATTACAGGATTGTCATGCTGACGAATCAGCGGCAACAGGTATTTTTTCAAGCACTTGATTGACGCAAGATGCCTGCACTTGTTGCTCCACTTACAATGTACGGCTTCTTAAATTTACCGCAAGAGTAGATTTCTTCCAGACCATTGTTTTTTGCTAAATTTTTCTTTGTCCACATCATCATCTGCATCGTGTAATAATGCGATCCCGGCAAAGCTTTATAGTCCAACTTCAAATACGGTTTCGTCGTCCATCATGACGCAATACTTATTTTTGGAGAAAAATGTGTGTCATATAGTTTTGCTTCAACTGGTCGTTTTCCCCAGTTTCGCCAACTTTCTTAATCCTGGAATAATACACTTCGAGCACGATGGCACGGGCGTCCTTTCCCTTCTCGTCATGCGCGTGAACTTTGCTGTGAGTTGTATTCGGTTTGACGTTTGGGTGTAAACAAATGAAATGCAGCCGACAGACTACCCGAATAAAAATGTGTGTTAAAATGGCAGCGTTAGAAAAGTGTGCCTTTATTTTCTGGGACAATCTATAACGGCTCTAAGGTCGTTTTCGGTTTTAAACCTGGGGCAGGTTTGCCTCGCAACAACTGAACCAAAACGGATCCAGAGTGGAGTCAGTATGATGGTATTAGTGCAATGGCTTGGATGTGAAAATTAATGGAAAACGTCATACGATGTTTGCCGAAATACAGCAGTCTCATCAGGTGGGCAAACGATGATTGAAAATTCTTCAAAATGCCATCGAATTTTAGGGGTTGAAGAATGACAAGAAAGCTCGTGGTAGTTCGTTTCTTCCCGTGATAGGAAGAGGGCAAGTTTATTTCATTGTCTGTCTGACTGACTGTCTGTCTGTCTGTCTGTCTGTCTGTCTGTCTGTCTGTCTGAACGTTATAGACTCGGATACTACTGAACCGATTGGTGTGAAATTTTGTATGGAGGGGTTTTTGGGACCTCTTTCCAGAAGGGAAGGCTCTCATATAAATAAAACAGAAGTTTCTGCATAACTCAAGAGCTAATCAAGCAAATGAAACCAAATTTTGTATGTGGAGGATTTCTGGAGTCAAGAAATGTTTCTACTGTGGTTCGAGATCCCTGCCATCTCTCTCATACAAAAGAAATTTCTGCAAAGGTTGAGAATTAATAAAGTAAATTGGTCTAGCCCAGGTGGCTAAAAGTCACTCTGAACAAAAAATAATAAATAATAAATGGTACTGAATTGGGCACGTGGGAATTTTAGAGGCAAGAAATGTTTCTACTGTGATTCAAAGCTCCTCCGGTGCTCTGAAAGTGGGACGGGGGGAGGGGGGAGGCTTCCCATACAAATGAAACACAATTTCAGTATAACTTGAGAAGTAATCAAGTAAATCGAACCAAATTTGGGAAGTAGAGGTGTTTGAAGGCAAGAAATGTTTGGAAAGGTGACTCAAACCCCCTGCTCCTTCTGAAAGCGGTATTTCCATACAAATGAAACACAAATTTATTTATAACTACAGAACGCATATGAAACCAAATTCGGCGGGGGGGAGTTTTTGAAAGAGAGAAATAATTCTACGGTAGCTTGAGACCCCTCCACTTTCTAAAAGGGGGGACTCCCATCCAAATGCAACACAATTATTTGCATAACTCAAGAGCCAATGAAGCAAATGAAGCTAGATTTGGCATGTGGAGGTTTCAGGAGGCAATAAATGTTTCTATGGAAATTTAAGACCCCTCTCTCTTGAGGCGGGGAGAGGAGGGGGGCTCAAACAAATGATACACAAATTTCTGCATAAGTCGAGAATTAATCAAGCAAATGAAACCGTATGTGGCATATGGGGGTTTATGGAGGCAGGATTTCTATTTATATATAAATGAGTTTCTGTCTACCTGTCTGTCTGTCTGACCATTATTGATCGGATAGTTTTGAACCGATTAGTGTGAAAATTTGTATGCAAGAATTTTTAGGGCTGGGAGAGGTTCTTATGATTATTTGAAAGACCTTCGCCCTCTGGAGGGGGAGGTGGGAGGCTCTCATACAAATGAAACACAAATTTCTGTATAGCTCGAGAACTCATCAGGCAACTGAAAACAAATTTGGCATATGGGGTTTTTTTAAGGCAGGTTGTGTGAGACCCCTCTGCCTTCTGAAAGAGGGGAGTGGGCTCTCATACAAATGAACCACACATTTCAACTAAACATAAGAATTACCCGCACACTTAAAAATTATGAATTTTACACGAGACCTAATTCTTGTTTGTAAATCGTCCGGGAACGTAAAGTCGGGGAACGCAATATTCGGGGAACGTAAAGAAAGATTTCGTGTAAAATTATGTCTTTTGAAGCTGACACATACGCAATTCGACAAAAGATGTGTTCGGTTGAATTTATTTTTTCATCTCTTTCAACACATTCTTATGCGCTAAAGGATGCTTGCATGTGTCGGTCTCAGGGACAGAAATTTACATGAGATTTTGGTAGTGTGCGGTAAAGAAAACACAAAATATGTATTTCACGGGTAAGAAGCATGTTTTGATAGAAGTTTGAACCCCTGTTTAGTCAAAAGAAAAACAAATCATTCCGAAAAACAACCATAAACGCGCTAGTTCGAGTAAATTGATGAAATAAAAGGCACATTCACAAACTACCTATTACATTTTTTTAGCATGTTAGTGTTATATATTTCAATGATAAAATTATTCTTCATATAGCATATAAATATCCACCTTAAACGCTGGAAATTAACATTAACAACTGAGCATCACCGCTTGTTATATGATGATGATGATGATGGTCCCACCACTCACGCCTACAAAGGTTTAAGCTAGACGATTTATCTTTTAGATAATTGATTTAAAAACAATTCAACTAGCTATGCAAAACAAAAAACGAACTGATTTCATCTACAGGTATAAACTTTTTCCAAAAATGTTCATTTGCTTTACAGCGATGTAATTGTGAAAAGCTATTGATGTCAACCACAAATGTTCGCAAATAGACCCAGCGATCAGACAGTTCTATTACAATTCAAATCACAGAATCCTGTATAAGGACATTATCAAAATACAAGTCAATATCCGATCTTGCCTGCTACAGAGTGAGGTTTCAACACTAATGGAACCGTTACCTTAGTTTTGGGCTGAACTAAGGATATCCCCAATAAGGGAAATCGAGAAAATTTCCAAACCGAAAAAATCCTGGCCCTAGTCAAACTTTTACTTTCAACCACAACAGAACTGACAAAGAATTCCCCAACAATCAGCCAGACAACCCACTAATATTTCATGGCATCTTCTCAAGCATCAAAGGCCAATATTTTTTTGTAAATTCAAAAAGAAGTCCGTGTATACCGCGCGCGAGTCTCAAATTTTTGAAGACTTCATAAAAAATAAAAAATAAAAATAAATAAAAACAAAAAATAAAAAACTTTAAATTACAATAACAAATAAAAACATTAAAAACATTATCATCATCGAGGCGAAAAATATACCCAGCAAACGCAAAACCGTACATGATAGCGGATAAAAGTACAAAGTGGAGGCGATATACGAACATGCGTACATTTGGCTCCATATAAAATGTACGTAATCGCCTCCACTTTGCACTCTTATCCTCTATCATATACGATCTTGTGTTTGGTGGGTAGTTTTTTTGTGCCCCATTACAAATATAAAACATTTAACAATAAACCATGCAAAAATATTCGTTGTAATAACATCGTCAAGATACAAAATTAGTCAAGAGTAAAAAGTTAACAGAGTAGCTGTTCAAAAGGCAGCTTTGATGTGTGAAATACATTGTTTCTTAAAATCTGTTATTGTTTCTGCACGTTTGCTGTGTTTAGGCATCGAATTAAAAACACTTATACCTTTAAAAAACAACGAATTTTGTGAAGCTCCGTACAAATAATATGGTGTTCTAACATCATTTGCGATTCTAGTGTTATATCTTTGAATATCACTTCCTCTTTCTATTCGATTACACAAATATCGAGGCAGCAAACCGATTATTACTTAAAAAATGAACACCATTGTCATATACACAACTCTTTGCTTCACCGATAGCCACTGTAGGGCATCTAACAAAAAAGAGGAGGAAGTGAACCTGTAACATATCAAGATCAAACGCATTATCTTATATTGCAAACGCTGTAATTTCGATATTTGTGTTTGATTAGCTAAAATCAAAATGGAAAGGCAAAATTCAATGTGAGGAGAGATTATAGATTTGTTCAATTGTATTTTACTAGCAATAGTTACATCGTTTTTCAATTGGCAGAGAATACCGTATTTCTTGGCTATTTTCTTGATGACATCGTCTATGTGAGAATCAAATTTTAATCTATCATCTATAATCACGCCAAGATATTTAATCTCACGAACGCGATCAATTCAATTTTAACAGAGACGTCTTCGATAACTCGATTCCATGAAATTACCATGAATTTAGTTTTACTCATGTTCAATTTCAATTGTTTGTATTACTTAGAGAACGTAAATCTTCATTCAAATATGAAACGGCCTTTTCAAGGTTTTTTGCTGCAATGAACAACACGGTATCATCAGCATAAAAATTTATATCACAAAATCGCAAGACTCGCCGCATGTCATTTATATATAGAATGAATAAAATGGGCCCTAATACACTCCCTTGTGGTACGCCAAGGCTATTTTCCACAGGGCTCGACAAAGAATCATTAAAAGCCGTCCATTGAGTTCTGTCAGACAAATAACATTCGAACCATCTGTATGCAGAACCCGAAAATCCAAAGCGCGTGATTGATTCTAACAACATTCTAGCATATAGATTTAGAAAGATAGCAACGCCATATTGTATATGGGCAACTTACGTGTGCAGAGTGCAACAATCTTAAATGGGTTTCATACATTTTATAAGAATCCTGTCTGATTGCTGATAATTCAGTGATATTCTGTAGGATTTTATTAGCTTCATTCGAATATTTACATCATCACAAAATGCCGCTCACGAAATGCCAATACTTATTTAGCCGGTTGTTTCACAATCATTGCAAAAAAACTAACCTATCAAGATGGTGAAAACATAGCATATCGAAGTGACTTCGGGGACACTTAAGTTTAATTTTCAGTTAACGATTTGAAGTTCGCAAAAAAGAGAGCAAAAATTCATGTTTTTTATCCTTCTTCAACTACACAGCTCGATAAAGTAGAGTGAATTACTGTTCAATACCATGAAAATAAATGGAGCGTCACAAAACATACAAATCAACATTATAAATCGTGTAAAGTTCGGCGACATTTCATTCATTGCGGTTAATGTTGTATGCAAAAGCTCGTCTTTATTATCACTATTTCATGCAAGTTGTTGCTTCGTGTGGAAGGAAATAAGATCTTACATGCTCGGATATTTACATCATAATGAAAGTTCAGATTTTTTCTGTGTATCCAACGTAATGGACATCCAAGAAAGAGTAGAAGAGTCATTACTCTCACAAAGGTCAATAAATAGGAAGCAGTTGCAATCATTTTCTTTTCATAATCAGTAGGAAAAAAACCTAACCTCAGAATATGAGAGAGGCAGATTAAAGCAGATTTATTTTACAGGCCGTTAAAATATACACAGCTCGAAAAAGTAGTGTTAATTTCTTTTCAATATCATGCACATGAATGGAGCGTTACAAAACATCTACATTTAAATTATAACTCGTCTAAAATTCTTGGACATTTCATTCATTATCAATATTGTTGTATGCAAAAGCTCATCTTTGTTAGAACTATTTCATGCAAGTTGCTGCTTTGTGTGGAATGAAGTACAACTTCAAATGCTCTGATATTTACATCACAATGAAGATTCAGATTTTTTTTTCTGTGTAAGACATGTGAATTTACAGCGTACTACAGTGAATTAATTTGCTATAATAGAGGTCAATTTGTTATGTTAAGTAATGAAGCCATAATTTCACAAGTTTCATTTGAACTGTGTATGTGACTGAAACTATCGTCGGAGGAAAAGAGAGATTAACTTCAGCGTGTTCGTGTAATTTAATTTTTTTAACAATTAAATCCACATTATTTGTTTTCAGTTCTTGATGTAATATTGCATCAGGTTGTCTTTACACTTAATTGACAACCATCATTATTAGATTTGCATCTAACAGCACATAAAACTCATAAACAGCACATCATTAAAAGCTCATGTAATTTTTATTATTTTTAAGAGTGTGTGATCCTGAATGGATCAAGTTATTTTAATTTGCTCCGGATCATCCTATTTAGATTGCGTAAATCTAGCAAATTTATTTACTGTTTTGTTTTCAACGAAACGATTATTTTCATACAGCTTCCTCTTGCGAGCCATTTAATTTCATTCATGAGCTGTTGATTAAATTGTTTTGATTCTGGTTGATTTTATTTATCTGTTTTTTTTTTTTCATGCAGCTCTCATGAAAAATGTTTCAGTTCTGCCAAAAATGAACGGTCACGTGTCTCACAGGACAATTTTTTTTTCTTCCACTTGGCTCTGGCCCGTTGCGATGTAAAATAATAATGATTCAATCGATGACAATTGCTTTTCGCCAACATGTTCGACCTGAATTCAACGAACGAATGCGGTCCCGGATACAGCCAATTGGCAACGTTCTCCCGAGCGGGGTGAGTCACATTTTTCTCGTCAATGTGAATCTCATTCAGTGTGCGAAGAAGGTAGCTTACACAGATTGTTTCTATTTGGATTGGTTTTCATTCATAAAACCGTCGGGGTCGTCAGTATGGGGAGTACGGAGAATCATACTTGGGCGCGAAATATTTACATACGTCATTCACAGTTCAGATGAAAATCGTTTGGTCGTGATTTTTCTCCGAATGGTTAATATTTTTTTTTGCTCTCTGTTTTCGACGTTGGCGCGATATACTAATAGAATGCCCTTTTTCCTTTTTCACTTGATAGACAGAACGCATTACAGCGTTTCTGTTCCGAGCTAGGTTTGGGTGGATAAAAATAAGCTATGCCAGTTTTACCTCTGTTTTGTATTCGCTTTCAGACCCGAAAACAGCAGCTCGAATGAACGGGTGTTGGGATGGGAAAGATTTTCGAGAGAGTCTCGTAAAATATTCAGAAACATGTTTATACAATATAGAGGGGTTGTTTGCAACACTCTGTCTGTCGCACAATGGTTGGCATCTTCTAACGGGTGTATAAGTACTGTTCAAGGTTTATGAAAAAAAAAAGTGGAAATTATGATTCAAACTCTATAGTTTTAGTCAAAATTAGACATATTCTGCGTGTAAAGAAAGAAAATACAAATTCAAAACGACACAATTCCTCGAAGGTTGCCGGGTTTGTGCAAGTTTTGACAAACATTGCCAAAATACGGTTAATCAACTTTTACTGTGTAAATGACCACGAGCAATCACCAATCCCACAATGCAAACGGACCGAGTGCTTGAAAAGTCAATGATAAACAAATTTGCAAATTCCTTCACCAGATTTATATTTAAACCCATTTGCACGCAAATCTGTTGCTTCTGTGCATGGGTGAAAGATGCCATACCTCTGTGAGGGCGAGCAAAAGTAAAATGAAACAAATACCCACCCTTAACGTTTCTACGCCCTGGGTAAATAATGCATCAAACAATTGCGCATTCATGTTTCCTGATGACTACAAACGGTGAAGCGCTGATTTTTCATCTCGTGGATAAACGTGACAGAATGGTGAAAGCTAATAACGAATTTTAACGATGCAAATTTATTCGAGTAGATGTTCGTTCGAATCGGGCAAGGGTCGTCGGAGATAAAATGACCGGTATCGAATCTTTCTGAAAAACATAAAACACAACGCAAGAAAAAAGCAACGAAACGGGATATGCTGTCGTTGGTAAGTGGTAATGATTTTATTTCAGTTAAATTTTGTTTCCAAGAGTAAACAAACTCGGAGGTCTGGCGCAGGGCTGGCAAACATCATTTTCGATGAAAAATTATCTACGATTTTTACCGACATACGTTCGAAAATCTCATCGGGCTTGAAAACGATGATGAAGATTTTCTTCAAATTCTCATCGATTTTTTCGTCATGACAGCACGGGACAGTGTTTTGGTCATCGCTCCTACAAGCGCTTTTATTGGTATAATTGTGTGACTTATCAGAAAACCTCAAAAATAATTTCCACTTTGTCGATAACATATTATTGTTTGACTAATTTTATGTAAACTAGTAAGATCATTTCTGAAACAAAATCGTATGGGAAAAAATCTCAGGATCGAATGATGGCGTAAGAATGACAAGAAAGCTCATGATAGTTCGTTTCTTCTCGTGACAGTGAGAAGGCCTGTTTTATCATCATCACATGATGGCCGTGAGATTTACCAGCTCTGGTCTGGCGTCTTTGAGAAATGTTTGCTTCTATGATTGCGTCCAGAACGCTCAGAATCAACAATACGTGACTTACCGACATTTGAAAGGCATGATATTGGATGGCTAGTTTCGTGATGCATATTCTTACCTGTAAGTGAAGAAATAAAGTAACTTAGCAATCATTGACAGATGGATGACTTAGTCTATGATTGTGGATTTCTTTCTAGATATTCTTAGTAAATCTGTTTTATTTTAAGCTCAAAATGAAAAAAGCTCAATTTTTTATATGGATAACTCAGGACTTGTGTGATTATGAGATGGGATCAGGTCTACATTTTATCAAATTGGTTTCGGTGATATTAGTGGCTAGGTATGATTTTACTAAATGGTTCTTTACAGGGTCTTTGATAAATGAGTCCGAAGGCTTTGGTATGCATAATAAGAATCATAGCGCCACTCGAGAGCTACAAGCTCCTTGTTCCGTATATGTCGCTGAAATAGCATAAACATACATTACGCTAGAAACTATTGCCTCACTATCACCATTTCTATACACTTCCGTTACACTTCGATCTTCGAGACCGGTTGAGCAGTCTCTGTAGCTCCTCATTTTAACACGAGCGCTTCTAGGTGCTTTATCAACACCTTTGTGTGCGTCCCCTTTGTTTGATTCCGGGCAATGAAAGTGTGGACTCGCTTCCTGAAGTAGGCGCTGTGGAAGAGAACATTTGCCGCTTTCAATGAATTTTCTCTTTTTTCGTCAACAGTCACTTGTTACCTCGCAGTGAAAATGAGGTAAATCCCGTATCTCTTAAATTTAAGTCGATAGTACATGTGTTTCGTAGATCAAATTCAAAATTCCTGCCCCCTCCATAAAGGGTGTTTCGATCAAAATTTTGTCGACTTTAACTTGACGCATTTCCTTTCATCGTGTATTAAAAATTTCGGCACATCCCTCATTTTGCAGATAAGTGCATGTAGCATCATGCCTTTATTTTGATTGTGAGATTAGCACTTCAGTTATCAAAATGTCGTCGAAGGAGGAGAAGCAACGCATCAAAATTTTGTACGTGCAT
Organism: Aedes japonicus; assembly: GCA_034211315.2. NCBI lineage: Eukaryota > Metazoa > Arthropoda > Insecta > Diptera > Culicidae > Aedes > Aedes japonicus. The sequence continues at coordinate 12,727 of JASCZW010015838.1, forward strand.
GGCGAATATCCTAACTATTCTCACGCCAAGTTGGCGAAATTGTTGAATGCTGCTATATCAACTATTACCAACGTATTAAAAGTGTTCGGTGAACGTTTGTCGATAGCCAGGAAAACTGGATCGGGGGGAAATCGAAAGCCAGAGGCCACAGCAACGACAAATAGAGTTGCCCGCTTTTTCGAGCGGAACCAAAACCGCTCCTTCCGAGATGTCGCAAAGAAGCTGGGAGTGGCGCTTTAAACCGTGGATAGAGCTATAAAACAAGCTAGACTGTCAATTTACAAGAAAGTAGTGACTCCAAATCGCGACGATCAAAAAAACACGTCGGCCAAAGCAGGATCGCGAAATTTTTACGCTGACGACGCAGACGTAGTTTGATTGCGTGGTATAGGACGATAAAACTTACGTCAAGGCAGACTTTAAACAGCTTCCTGGACAGGTATTTTAAACGGCAACCGGACGGGGAAAAGTGGCACATATTTCCAAGAACATCAAACTGTCAAAGTTCGCGAAGAAATATCAGGTGTGGCAGGCCATCTGTACCTGTGGCTTGAAGAGCAACGTTTAAATTGAGACCGGAACCGTCAACCAGAAATTTTTTCTGAGTGAGTGCCTACAAAAACGTCTACTGCCTATTCTGAAGCCACACAATTGTTTCGTTCTATTTTGGCCGGATTTTTTTTCATATATTTATTATAGAGGTTTTCAGCTGTTTAGCTTGTTCGCCTCTTTTGGCCGGATTTGGCATGCTACCAACAACGTTCAAGTGGTGACCAAGGACAAGAACTCCCCCAATACGCCAGAGCTCGAACAACATTGGGCCATCGTCAAGCGGAACATTAAAACGACGTAAAAAACTGTTGTGAGCGAAGCAAACTGGCGTTCTGCGGGGAAGTTCAAGGCAAACTGGCGTTTTGCGGCGAATAAAGTGGACAAGGAGGCTGTACAAAATTGTATGTCAGGTGTTAAACGAATGACCCGGCAATTCGCATTCGGTAAAGAGGAAGCTTAACTAAATATTACTCCATTACTTTGTTTTAACTAAACTTGAAAAAGAAAAAGAATTTGACTTATTAATAAAAACTTTCAACCACTCACACACATTACTATTTGACCAAATTTTGCCAAATTTTACCAAATTCCAATCACCTTTACGATTTCATTCTACTATTTGTAGAGTATGCTACCCAGCACTATTGTGTTTCGATCAGTGCCAAAATATTCTTCGAAAGTTTCATAATGGTGCAGTAATACATGAAAAAGAGCGAGACAGGAGAGAATCTCTCATTGTTAGATTCACCCTGTCGAAGAAAGTTCCTAGAAAACATGGCTCTTCGTTTTATTTCGGCTCTAAAAACAAATTACTAAACAAATTGATCCGATACTGGATTGAGGTATTTTTCTCCATCTTTTTCCCATATACTGTCCGTCTACACAGATAAAAAAAAACATTGAATTGAGCACATCTAATGCTAGATTTGGCAGAAAATAATGGGATATTTCATGAAAATTTAAGCCAGATAACTAGCCTGTTGTATGAAAGCTTTCAAACACTGTTGTATGGCGCTTGAAAGATTGCTAACAATTTAGTTGTTTTCACCTCCTTTGGCTTGGAATTAAACGAGGGTAAATTTTATTCGCTTGTTAAAATTAATTATTTTTTTATATGTACCGAACAAAAATTGAAAGTGAATATTTCTCAAATAAAACGCAGTGAAATTCATTTGAGAAAAAGGCTTTTCTAAAATTGAACATGAAAATTGATAGATTGAATGTTTGGTCCTCCCTCAGCTCGGTCGGTAAAGGTGGAACTAAAAGCAGGCTGAAAGTTGGCTGGATTCGATTACCTGTCTGGTATTGGAATTTTCGTAAGGTAAATTAAATCGACTCCTTGGACATAGGGTATGAGTGTTCTTGTCACTTTGTCAATTATCAATTATTGTTAATAATAGAACAGACACGGAAAAATAAAAGGAGTAAACCGGTGGCCTGCGTGTGTGTGCGTGTGTGTGTGTGTGTGTGTGTGTGTGTGTGTGTGTGTGTGTGTGTGTGTGTGTGTGTGTGAGTGTGTGTGTGTGCGTGTGTGTGTGTGCAATCCAACTCCCACTGTCCGGCAGTGCTTTTATGGAAGAAAAATGTGTGCAGCTATTATGGTTTTATTATAATCACAAACTGTAAACATTTTTAGCCCGGGTGTTGAAAAGTGATTGCTCTGTTGAGATCCAGTGATCCATTTCAGAATGCCTGGTCACCCACGTCCATTCCGAGGTCGCTTCCTTTACACTTTACACCTTCCATTATCGCAACATGTTCTGATACGATCATGGCACGTATTTAGTAATATGTATTTCGTATTTATTTATAATTGCTTAGATCTCACCAATAATGTTTGATGTTACCTTGCTGATCCTGCTCAATTTGTTCCACTTTTAATATCTTTTTTCGTATCGTCCTCTGAGAGATTTATTGTTTTTTTTCCTGTGCTCACTCGATCACTCACGCCGCGAATAATATTCAACCGGAATCCATTGTTTTATTTCGATAAACGTAACGCATCTAGGGTGACCATTCCCATTTTCATCTCGTTTCTGATTTCGTACTTTTTATTCATTGTTAATTTTAATTATTTTTAAATATTGTAGTTGAAAGCAAGCCACAAAAGGAATCAATTGATTGATACATCAAACTTACATTTCCGATTAATATGAATTGAGGATCATGAGATGAATAATGGAACAGTTCCCCTATCTGGTAATGCTTTTCAGAAGTGTGCTGGTTTGTTTTGATTTGATTTGAAACTATTTCAGCTATTTCAACTGATTCTATATAATCAGATGCAGCATTTCTACTATTTGCAAATATGTACTGTACTTGACCATTGATCACCATCTCAGAACTATAATGTTTATCGGTAAGAAGTACTAGAGGATTATCAGAAGCACTTTTGGGCTGCATTTCCACTGATCTGGCAACACTTGTGTGCTTCCTTCCAAAATGGTAATAAATGGTCCCAGGGCCCTGGGACCTGGTAGTTGAAGTTAAACTACCTCAAGGTTTTTCCAGTGCCCAGGGAAAGGAGTAAACCGGTGACCTGCAATTTTTAAAACGCCACAGCTCTTTCACAAAAAAATCACAGCTCTCCCTCTGTAGACCACGTTATGAGTGCATCTGAAATTATATCCCAGCCACTCAGACGCACTGACGCGCATGCGCGTTAGCTTAGATCATTGCTTCTGACCAGCAAATAGCCGTTTTTTACATTGCACTAGTCTTCTTTGTTTCACTTCACACTCTGCCATTTATCAAAATCCATTGTATGACGCAACTCTATATCGACTTCAAAACTGCTAATAATCATAAATACACTCGCGCTCCGGGTACAAAAAAATTACTATTAAAATGGGGAAATGCTACCGATCATTACATATTTTGGGAGAAAATCGATTATATTCACTACGTCGTACACTAAACACGCGGAGTTTTTATGATCTAACTGTTTGTTTGAGTTGAATTACGAATTAATTTCGATATTTTGTTTCTGCGAAAACGACGAAGCTAAAACAAAACACGTCAGTTTCAAAGCAACGGCTTGCTGCGATCCCAACAGGAAATGTGTAAAACCGAGTCGGACCGAAAATTACCAATAAGCTTAAAGGTGAACAACTGCTTATTAGTCCAGAGGCAACAACTACGAAGGCATCTTGTGTTAATTTACTACAGAAAACCAGCTTTAAGTTTTCTGAAGAGTCTATTTTTTTAATGTTTTGCTAGCATTTTATGTCCGCTTCAAAAGTTTCTATTATAACACTCATTTTTGACAAATTTAAGAATTTACTAATTTACTTTTGAAATACTCTAATTCCATTTGTTGTAAATGTAGACTGTTTCGGAAATTATAAGCACACTTTCAAAATATTAAAAAATGTGTTGTTTTTTGAATATTTCAATCATTTTACTAGGCAAATTATATCAGCACTTGTGTTTTACATAAAACTTTGTTCTTCTGCAATCAAAATCTTTAATTATAACCGAGGTATCTCACTTTTCCTCAGCATGAACGATAAGCTTCTGCACAGTTGCACTTCTCAACAATTTCACCACTTTTGTCAAATTCTTTTTCAATTTTTCAATGTTTGCCTTGCTTTGGTCAAAACCCAGATAGTCTCCGGGCAATTTGGAGTATTCATGTTTTTCGGCACGAAACAGACTTTTGTTCCACCCTAGTGTGTCAATCAGTCCAAAATATGACTAAACTATCATGTTGCTTGATCATCGCCAATAAACGCTTCTAAAGGCTTCTACTTCTAGGTGTTCATTGTCTCCGATGTTACGGACGAGCTAGATATTATGCTGCATTCGCTTAATTCCTGCCACACCATCACCTCTTTTGTCAAATTTTTCGGTGATGAAATGGCCTTCTCCGTTTCAGGGGATACCGCTCATCCTTGAGCATAGTGAATTATTTTGGTTCGGGAAGGGTTTTATCATTCAATTTCACATACGTTTCATCGTCCATAAGTATACACCCGAAATTGCTTCACTAAACGCAGCCTGATTTGAGTTCCTTTTGGGTTTCTTCTGTTTCCGCTATGTCTTGAGTCCAAGTCTCTCTCTTTTGCACGCATTACGTTAGACGTCGAGGTCCCTATCTTTTTCTTCACATCTCGAACAGAAGCCGATGGTTCCTGCTTATAGGCATCCCGGGATCTTTTTGTCAATAGTAGGACTCACGAGACCGGATTTTTTTACCACTCCTCGGTGTATCTTCAAAAGTACATTGTTCTCTATATTTTTTAATTGTAGTTCGTTCCACTCCGACGCTCAGACACTTTTCCTTTTCTTATTTTCTTAAGGAGATTACACTTACAGTGTACCTTTCGTGCACGATACTTTTTCTCTGCTCCGAGTAAGACCAATGTCCAATGTTTGAAAATCAACCATAAACTAAGTGTTTTCTTTGATGCTATGACGTACAGAAAAAATGCAGCTAGACACAATAGGCAAAACCGCTAACGAAATAGATGTGTACACTACTCATGTTGAAGCGTTGTATACTGACTTCAGTAAAGTGTTTGAAGTGGAACACACGATGGAATCCTTTATGGCAGGAGCGATGGCTTCCTCATCCACACATGCACACTTTGGTTTGTCTCAATAAAATATGCCAAATTAATCCACTTACCTGCAGTGAATCATTGCCATACTGCTATATAGGGACAGCAGAACACAATGTTTAATCAGTTCACATATGTTTATTTCACTGAAAACTACTCTGAATTGACCAACTAGTGATCATTTCCACGGAGCAGATAATTTTTCGTCGTCTTTGTTTACCTTTTAAAAGCCAGGATCTGCCTATTATTTTCTCACAAAAAACTGTATTTCCACTTCCCGTAGCCACCTGAACACTATTTACTTTCACTGAAAGGTTAATTATCATCGCGCTCTTAAAAACAGTGGACGAAAAATTTGTTTAATTAGTGAGATTGGTGCAAAAATTCAGCAGCCGGTCTCAAAACTGCGCGTTTTGCTTTTTCTAATTTACACTCAGCCGTGCGTAGCGTAGCAGAGCGAAGTGTTGTCAGCAACTGTTTGCGCGAGTGTGCTGGACTGATAAAGTTTTGATTAACGAAGTAAAAAATTGTAACTCTGGCAATTATTGACCGATTTTAATTTTTTAAGCACTCGTTGGATGCAAGCTTATTCACTTTATGTGTCAAAAACTTATTTGCATTATATGCAAAACCAATGGAGTGCATCTGGTTTCCGAATCCAGGTTAGCGCGGCTGTGGTTCTGTAAGAAGACACTATTTGGGAATATCAATTGAATTTCTTGGAACGGATGTCACAATCTTTCGAATAACGCCATTAAATGGTTTCAGTTGACTCTAAATCATTCACAGTCTTCAGCAGTGAAATTTCGACGCAATTTGGTCATATGTTTAAAAAGTTATTGGGGATCTTATAAATATTTAAAAAATGTCCAAGGTTCTCAAACTAAACATATTGTTCTTATATTTTTTATCTCGCTTCGCAATTTGAAGCAAATTTCACCATAATAATACTCTGTATAAAGACGAGATCGTTATGGGTAATCGACTAAACATTATCTGTTCTAGATTTAAAAAAACGTGGTAAAAAGTCTCGACAGGTATCAAGTCTAACCTAGTTTCCCAGTAACATAATTGTAAGTATTTCACTGATAAATTCACAACGATTTTTTGAGTTTTTTTCTATGAGCAAGGAGTTACAGAAGAGCTCTAATTTTGAATGCCAAAATGATGGTAGAGAAAAATTGAAATTAACTAGCAGCATTTTTCAACCCATTCAATGCAAATTTTGATAAATGCTCCATAAATTATTTTCCTCGAATCAAACTTATAGAACAAGCTGCAAAAATGAAAAATATGTAAAGTCTAACAGGTGAGCTTACCACATTTTTTAAAATTGTATCTTATAAATTTCAGAGAAATATCGTGCTAATATATTTGCAAAACTATTTACTTATCAAATTCAACATATGTCTGTTTGCAGAACTTTTCATGAACTATGAACATGCAAATTCCGATGAGTAAAAAATCTACTGCAAGTTACAGTTTCAATATCTTGTCAGCTTAATTTCGTTAACTTTGTAACAAATTATATCAAACTTGATAAGCAACATGTTTGTTCATTTAAATCCAAAAAATATATGAATCTCAATTGAAAGTTTAGTTCCAATTATTATAGTGCCGATATCTTCGTTACGTGTTTCTTTAGATAAATTTTGGGAAAATATAGTAAACCAACTGAACTACTGACACTGTCATGATTATGATCAGTTAAATTCTTCATTTTCACACCGTATTGATTCATTCGAAATGACTGCAGCCAGAATCATATTGTGACACTTTCCAAAAGCCAAGAAAATATGTTGAAATTGATAGCAGGAATCAACATCACACCCTGTGTTCTCAAAGCTCTGCAACCAGTCAATAATAACCAGTGCAATGCATGAAATATTTTTTAATGGAATCATCTTTAAAACCAAAATTGAAAAAAAATGCAATTCTCCTTGTCCATGCTT
>JASCZW010015839.1:0-19797 GCA_034211315.2 Aedes japonicus
TAGATTATAAAACAATATCCGAACTTCTTTGAATGCGGTGAAGAACAGGCCATCGAAAATAAGTAGCGTGAGCAGAAGACGTCAATCATCTGCAAGGACATCAAGATGGACGAATTGAATAACTTGAAAACTTATTGAAGAAAACTCCTGTGTTTCAAACAATGAGAAGCTGGCTTTTCTATTGCAAACTAAGTTCGTTGCGAACTTTCTACTAACTCCGCATTTTTTGGGAGCGGTGGAGAGAGTTTTCTCACACTGCAATCTGAACAAGCACAAAATTCGGAACTACCTCAGTACGGACACTATGCATGCCATCCAAGATCCAAGCGTTACATGAAAGGGAAGGGAGTTAATCATCACAATTAAAACCTAAATTCATCAAATTTACTCACACATCATAATTTTTTGTTTGTTTGTACGATCCGATTTTATTCACTTATTCTTTAATTTTAAGCGATCAGAACAAACACCTCGTGATTAATTATCATGTCAATACTGGCCGCCTGTTGGAAGTGTAATGATCGATTTCCTTGAGAACATGAATCCCTCGTATCTTATCAATTTTCAAGCCGATAATGTCACATAAGCCCAATTGAAAAAAACTATTTTATCTTGCATGCAACCTCAAAGCAATTATCAAAAAGAACATGGTGAAAAATCCTCGAGCCTAATCCAACTGTTCTTGCACTTGACTGTATTTTTCAAGCCGCAATACTAATTGAAATGACACAGCGTTGATTTTCAAGTGTCTTTCTGTGTGCAATAAATAGATTTGATGTACAAAGATATTCAAGAAGACATATCTTTTGAATTGGCACCACTGTTCCAATCCATTGACTATGAGTTGTTTCGCCTTTGTTCAGAACTGTCAAAATGTTATGAAGCATGTTATAATTCTGTAGCGTGAATATAGTATAACAAAATAAACTCAAAATCAAGCAACGTGAAATCCCAGGATTAGTTAATTATATTTAAAACTATAGATTGTTAATATCAATATGTTCGGCATTAAAACAGCTGGATAAAACAATGAAAATTGAAGTATTATGATGTTGATTTTATCGTGCTGTGAAATGATCTCTTGTAAGGGATTTGCATTTCATACAGTCAAGCTTATAAAGTATTGCAATTTCAACAGCAAATCAGTCTACTTCAACGTGATTATTTTTTACCGTGTAGTATTCAGGCACCTGAAAAATTTCCATTCTGCTTTTAAACACTGGCCAGATATGTTATAAGCCTCTCTTGATGACGTATAACCGTATAACGTATAACCGTATGACCGTATAACATGTTTTAACTCTCGTTTGAACAAGGCATTACAACACAGAGTTTGATGTAAAGATTTTTACCAAGTTTTCTGCAGTCAAACGCAGATAAAAATTTTGGCAAAAATTAAAGATGGGAATGAAAAATGATTTGGCAACCCTACCTTCAAGTCAAGCACTCTACACTGAAGAAGTCTGTTTTCCGCAGACGAAATAGGCGTATCTGTCAATTTGACAAATCTTATAATTTGAAATTTGTGTTTCAATGTTTTATTTTTTATTGTTTTAGAGGTGATCATATGAAGTTTTAATTTTAAATTCTCTCAGTTTTCCAATCAGTAAAATTGATGTTGTGTTAACAAAACAAAAGCCTAAATGCATACAGTTTGTGTTGAACCTTTAATTATTAGCTTTATCTTATTCGTAATCGTATATGATCGAAATTGCAACACACAGCAACAAATAAAAATATCTGTAGATTTCAACACTAGCTGAAAGTTCATGACCTTGCGTCAATAAGTTCATGAGCTTAGTTTGATATGGGTAACTAACGCAGATCGGTGCCTGGAGGGTGCAACGTGAATGTGGTTTGCTACTATCCGTACAGTAAGACTACGTTTTATTTTTATTTGAAGGTAGTATAATGATTTGAACCGTTACCGATTACGGGAAATTCCTTTGCGAATATTAGCCAGAAGCATTTATTTCGGATGGAATCATCAAATGTTCTGTTTCTGTTTCTTCTGTCGATATTAAGGTGGCTTTCAGCCCTAGGCTGGTGCATAATCGGTGGGAGGTGCCTCCGCCCTGCATATCACATGTGCCGGGGCCATCGGCTTAACTTCCCTACCGAAAAAGACGTGAAAAGAGATTTTTTCGCCTCAGATAACCACCGGCGTTCGCTGACGCAACTATTTTAATAATGAATTTAATTGTGCATGGAGCAACACCAACTATAGTTAAAGGTGGATCCCATACAGAAATGAACACCCAAGCCGAAGAATGTTTGGAACAGCAAAGTTTGCAACACCTAGACGGTATAGATATAATGAAAGGAATTGAGGAGCCAACCTGTTCAATGTACACCGATGGAGGAGTTGCCTAAAACAGCAACGTTACTAATGTAAAACCATCATCAAGTAAGCTGACAAATCATGTCCAGGAAGCTGGCTACCAAAAAAGTAGTAAGAAATATGCCACAAGTGCAATGAAATTTCGTTCATTCGAAACTAATTGGACTAGGATCAGCGACGGCCTTATTGAATGGCTTAATAGCTTGCTAGAATTCAGACACCATAATTTCAATACTGCAATTCCCTGGTCGATGCGCTTGAGGAAATCCGGAATGGCCAGTCTCGTTTATGGCGCATACAGAAAAAAATAGTTTTAACAAGCGCGTAAAATTTCCCCTCGTTTAACTTCAAGCCAGAGAAGGCGTAAACAATACATTTATTTGCATTCTTTCATGCGCCATACAACAATGTTTGATGTCTTTCATACAACATGCTAGATTCAGTCGTTATCTGGCTTAAATTTACAAGAAGTATCCCATTTTTTTCTGTCAAATCGAGCATTTCCTTTATGCGCATTAGGTAACGCAGAAAATTCAATGTTACTTTTCATCTGTGTACTTACCTTACTAATCAGACTAAAGCTGGCGTGGCCTCTGCTGTACACAGAAGTTGTTTCCATTCTATTCGGTCCATGGCTGTCACTCGCCAGCCTCGCTGTCTGCGGAGGGTCCACAGGTCGCCTTCTACTTGATCGATCCACCTTGCTCGTTGCGTGCCTCTTCTTCTTGTACCTGTCAGTTCATTTTCGAGAACCATTTTCACAGGGCTGTCGTCCGACATTCTTACGACATGCCCAGCCCTTCGTAGTCGACCTATTTTTGCGATGTGTACGATGGGAGGTTCTCCCAGCAACTGGTGCAATTCATGGTTCATTCGCCATTTATCTGTGTAGTTGACCCAAATATAAGAGCAGGCATAATGGAAAATGTTGCCAAGCAAATAATGTAGAAATTTCCTTGTCTTGGATTTCTTTTCTTGGAGATTTTGGATGATGATGGCTTCAGCAACGGTCTAAGTCACATAACGATCAAACACAAAAATGATTAATCATAACACGTATTTAAACCACCTCAAAAATGAGGCTCCAGAACCTAACAACAGACGAGCTGGTACAATGTAGGAGTACTGGCACGTTTCAGCCAATCATTATTCTAAGGAAGTGCTCTCCGAATTACGTTGAGTCGAGCCTGTTATAATTACTGCAGCATTTTTAATTGAATCACATGGGTCAGTTTGTTTGCAGCTTGATCAAACAAAAGATTTATCTGTATTTCAAACGGAATTTCCTGTTCTTCGGCGCCGGCAGCTACTAAAATTTCATTTCAAGCTAGCCACTGGAGTTGATATAATTGAATACTCGTCAACTCAAAAACGACACATTCACTAAATGAGTTATCGTCTGATTACGGCGTGATCAAGTTTTTGGCAAAGCTGGTGAATGAAACTCTGGATGATCAAATTTTGCAGAGAGAGGTGAGAGAATACATATACACGGCGGCACAATCAAACTCAATTTTGAATCGATTTTCACTCACTTTTGTTTGAAGTGGAGTCACTCATAGATGAGTAAATGTGACTGGAACTAACAAGTCGATATATCTAAGACACCGACTTAAATCAGATCGATGTTTTAGATATGTAGTTTTGTCAATCCCAGTCACATTTACTCATATATAAGTGACTCCACTGACGAAAGTTAGTGAAAAACGATTCAAAATTGAGTTAAACTGTACCGCCGTGTACGTTATCAACGCTTGTCTTAGATTTTGTTTTCTATATAACAGATTGTAACGCGCATCGATGAGATCAGAGACGAAACAGCAGGTCCTGTATTAATCAGCATTGCACACTGGGCCAGAATGAAAAATTAGCAGGAATAAATTATTTTCACTATGAAGATGCAATCTTAGAACAAAACTGTCTTAGGCAAAGTTGCAGCTTATCATTAGGGCTTTAATTTAACATCAATTTCAGTTAGGGTGACCCCTGAATATATTGAAATAAAAATTCTGTCTTTCACATTTCTTGACATGAAGCAATACAATGTTCAACAAAGTTGTTCCTTATTAAATTTAAAGCAACTTTGCTGCAAGAATCATAGTCGTAGGTGTTTTGTGTCATTAGTTATGATCATTTTTAAGCTTAAGAGTAGGGTGGCCCTGAAAAAATTAGTATTTTTTGCCTAACTTTTTCATTTTAAGTTTTATGACATTGGTGTTTTAAGCAAACTTTTAGAACTTGTTTAAATACACAATTTGATGATGAAAAAACGTAATTTCATACTTCCGTTCAAAAGATATCGTGATTTTAGTCCAAAAATTACGATTTTTTCAAATTACATTATTTTTTAATGGGGGAAAAACGGGGATGCAAATACGATTGCATATGAATGACAAAGGTAAGAGGTCTCTTTTGTATATAAATACTCAGGTGAATTTGGAAGAATTTGAGGTTAAATGGTACCATGAATGTATGTCCTTTTTAAAATAAAATTCATGATTTTTTCATAAATGTTGATGGCAATGACGAATAAATCACCATATTTTAATAAAAAAAAATTAATATTTTTTTATTTATCATTTATTTGTACAGGCTCAATCGAATTAACTTTACAGAGCTAAGTTTTCATATTTGTATACAGCAGGTATCTTAAAACTAAAGTTAAGAGGATATAGCTGTCAAGTTGTTATCGGATTGTTTGCGACCAGTCATTTCCTAGTGTTTTATAGAAAAAAAAAGTTGCAAACAACAGCATCGATTATCTTTTATTGACAAATATGATACTGATAGATCACGAAAGACATATTTAAAATCTCTGTATATTTAAATATTACTTCAACTACAAATTTTATCAAAATAAAGCTTCTTAAGCCATACACTTTGTCAAAGATAGTGTGTTGCTAAAATTTTGTTTTCATGGTCAAAATAATTTCTTCCTCAATATTTTCTTCTTCGTCCCTCAAATTAATTTTCATGATAGGTATTTTTATAATAATTGCATATTTTTACCCTTGGCAAACTGAATTACTATCAGCAAATTCATGGATTTAAACTGAATACAACGCATATATAAGTTTTTTTTATTGAAATATGGTGATTTATTCGTCATTGCCATCAACATTTAAGAAAAAATCATGAATTTTATTTTAAAAGGACATACATTCAAGGTACCATTTAACCTCAAATTCTTCCAAATTCACCTGAGTATTTATATACAAAAGAGACCTCTTACCTTTGTCATTCATATGCAATCGTATTTGCATCCCCGTTTTTCCCCTTTAAACAATAATGTGATTTGAAAAAATCGTAATTTTTGGACTAAAATCACGATATCTTTTGAAACGGATGTATAAAATAACGTTTTTCTTTCATCAAAGTGTGTATTTAAACAAGTTCTAAAAGTTTGCTTAAAACACTAATGTCATAAAATTTGAAATGAAAAGTTAGGCGAAAAAATACTATTTTTTTCAGGGCCACCCTACTCTTAAGCGTAAAAATGATCATAACTAATGACACAAAAGACCTACGACTATGATTCTTGCAGCAAAGTTGCTTTAAATTTATTAAGGAACAACTTTGTTGAACATTGTATTGCTTCATGTCAAGAAATGTGGAAGACAGAATTTTTATTTCAATATATTCAGGGGCCACCCTAACTGAAATTGATGTTAAATTAAAGCCCTAATGATAAGCTGCAACTTTGCCTAAGACAGTTTTGTTCTAAGATTGCATCTTCATAGTGAAAATTATTTATTCCTGCTAATTTTTCATTCTGGCCCAGTGTGCATTGGTAAGATAAATATTTTTATACGCACGGCCTACGTATCTCTTTCCTGTACTGGGTCTCATTTAAAAATTTTGAAAAATGAGAGCGTTCCGCTTAAGTGAAAGGTTTTTGAACGCTGATAACTCTCGTTCAACTGAACACAATGCCTTCATTCATACACACTTTGATCAGAAAAACTTAAAAAAAAATTGCATTGGAATAACAATTAAGTGCTGACTGATTCCACGCCAAATCGGTCGGTCACCAAACTCAACTATCTTCGATTTTGATGAAACTTGGTACACGTCTTCGGTATGTTGAAAAAAAAAATCCACTGGTGTTAAGATTATTTGGATTCAAGAGTAACTTTTGAGATGGGTGTATGTTTTTTTTCCAACATTTTACTTGAAAAATCGTAGTTCAAAAACCATTACATTTAGAGAAAAACTTTATATGGGGGAGTTGTAGAGAACTAAAAAGGCTTTGTAAAAAAAATGTACACTGAAAAAAAAAAAAAATTTTCATAAAGAAAAATCAAAAATAAATACTAAAAATCAAATATAAAAAAAAAACATATTTTTAATATTTTTCAAATTTGTTTTGTGGAAATTTGAGAAAAAAAAACACGTTTTGAAAAAATTTCTAGGATGGACGCTCTTATAATATAAAAGTTTTCCGAAGAGCGAACTTTGGTGCATATTTCAAATTTTGGTTATTCATTATTATAAATGAAAATTAATTATACAATATGATTTTGGAGATCATTAAAACAATAATGATAATAATGATAAATCACCTGAACGCAACCGTTTTCGAGATTTTTCGGATTTTATTTCAATAGAATGAAAAAACCTCAGAAAATTCGCTCTTTTCTTAAGTTAATCGAGATTTCCACCAGAAATGATAAATTTTCCAAGATCTTCATATTATAACGTTCACATTACTCTAATGTCCTCTTTTCTTTTGATATCAGGATGATAAGAAGACTCATTTGAAAAGAACAAGATAAATAGCACTATTGTTTTAATATTGCAATCAATATATTTATAATTGTTTTATGGCTGTATCGGTCGGGCCGCTCAGAGAATGAAGGGACCGAATTTGCTAAAGCGATGAAAGTAACAGCGAGATAGATGTCGCAGGGGCGACAAGTGTGAAATGGACAGATGATGAAATTATGCGGAGGGTCATATAGAAGAAGCATATTAATCGAACTGCTGACTATTTTGCCAAGCTCCAACGATGTTAGAGGTCGGGTGTAGTGTGTGAAAACTACACTCCGAACAGTTCGGTATTACCGTAAAAAGTCCGACGCGTTTAAAGTTTTCCGTAGACGTGGAACACCTGAGCACTTCGAAGTTTACACGGCTCTCGAACGCGAACTTAAGAGCCTCATCAAGGCCAAGAAACGCGGTTACTGGCGAACATTCGTGAACGGGCTATCGCGCGAAACGTCGATGAGTACTCTTTGGAACACGGCGCGAAGGTTGCGTAACCGAACTACGAACAACGAGAGCGAGGAGTACTCGAACCAATGGATCCTCAAGTTCGCGCGAAAAGTTTGTCCAGATTCTGTGCCGGCACGGATGATTCCTCGCGAAAACACGAATTCGATAGATGAGATTAGCCAACCCTTTTCAATGGTAGAGTTCTCTCTCGCACTCCTTTCGTGTGGCAATACGGCTCCAGGGGCTGATAGGATCAAGTTCAACTTGCTTAAGAACCTCCCAGACGTCGCGAAGAGGCGCATGTTGAACTTGTTTAATCAGTTTCTGGAACTCAACATTGTACCGGATGATTGGAGACGGGTGAGAGTTATTGCCATTCAAAAACCTGGTAAGCCCGCGTCCGACCACAACTCCTATCGACCCATCGCGATGTTATCCTGTATTCGAAAGTTGTTGGAGAAAATGATCCTCTTCCGTCTGGACAAATGGGTTGAGACGAACAACCTGCTTTCAGATACTCAATATGGTTTCCGTAGGGGTAAGGGAACGAACGACTGTCTTGCGTTGCTTTCCACAGATATTCAGTTAGCTTTTGCTAAAAAGAGCAAATGGCTTCTGTATTCTTGGACATAAAGGGGCTTTTGATTCAGTATCTGTTGAAGTTCTCTCAGATAAACTCCACGCTTGTGACTTTTCACCATTAATGAATAATTTTTTGTACAATTTGCTGTCAGAGAAACATATGAGCTTCTCTCATGGAACCTCTACAGCTTCACGATTTAGCTACATGGGTCTCCCCCAGGGATCATGTTTGAGCCCCCTTTTGTATAATTTTTATGTCAAAGACATTGACGGTTGTCTAAGTGACAATTGTACGTTGAGACAACTTGCAGATGACGGCGTAGTGTCTGTCACGGGACCCAATGGGGTCGATCTGCAAGGACCCTTACAGGATACCTTAGACAATTTGTCTACTTGGGCTCTAGAGCTAGGTATCGAATTCTCTACGGAGAAAACTGAGTTGGTAGTTTTTTCTAGGAAGCATAACCCAGCACAACCGAAGCTTCAAATTTGGGGTAAGCCGATTACTCATTCTATGTCATTTAAATATCTTGGGGTCTGGTTCGATTCTAAGTGCACCTGGAGATCCCATATTGAGTATGTGAAGCGAAAGTGCCAGCCAAGGATCAATTTTCTCTGCACAATTACCGGAACCTGGTGGGGAGCTCATCCACAAGATCTTCTAACGTTGTACCGGACAACGATTTTGTCGGTTATGGAATACGGTAGTTTTTGCTTTCAGTCAGCGGCTCGGTCGCACTTCATTAAACTGGAACGTATTCAGTATCGGTGTCTTCGTATCGCGTTAGGTTGCATGCACTCGACTCACACCATGAGTCTTGAAGTGCTGGCGGGCATGTTGCCACTCTCGGATCGGTTTACAGAATTATCTCTCCGGCTCCTCACCAGGTGTGAAGTTATGAACCCTCAGGTAATCGAACATTTTGAGAAGCTCCTTGAGTTGAATCCTCAAACCCGCTTCATGACCTTGTACCATTTGTACATAACACAGGATGTCAGCCCTTCGCCGAACATTTCCAATCGTGTTTGCTTCTCAGATTTCGGCAGTTCGGTTCATTTTGATTTATCCATGAAGCAGGAGCTTCATGGAATCCCAAACATCATCGTCCTATGATTGCTCCGGTAATATTGCTGCAAAGTTTGGCCAAGTTGATTCCACTAAATCGTTTTTCACTGACGGATCTTTGATAGAGGAGTCAGCAGGCTTTGGAATATTTAATGACATTTATAGCGCCAACCGTAAACTTCAAGCTCCTTGTTCCGTATATGTCGCTGAATTAGCGGCAATACACTTTACGCTAGAAATTGTTGCCTCACTTACACCGGATCAGTATTTCATTTTCACGGATAGTCTCAGTTCTATAGAGGCTATTCGCTCATTGAGCCGGTAAAGCACTCCTCGTATTTTCTCATGAAAATACAGGAGCTTCTAAGTGCTTTATCTTCGCGTTATTTTATCATCACCTTTGTATGGGTCCCATCTTATTGTTCCACTCTGGGCAATGAGAGAGCGGATTTGCTTGCAAAGGTGGGCGCTATGGAAGGCGATATTTACGATCGACAAATCACCTTTAATGATTTTTTATCCTATTTTTCGTCAACAGTCACTCGTCAGTTGGCAGTATAAATGGAGTAAAGGAGATTTGGGGCGATGGCAACATTCTATCATCCCAAAGGTGTCGAAGAAATCTTGGTTTGGGGGTATGGATGTGGGTAGAGACTTCATTCGTGTGATGTCTCGCCTCATGTCCAATCATTATTCTTTGAACGCTCATTTATACCGGGTTGGGCTGAGCGACAGCAATCTCTGTGAATGTGGACAAGGTTACCAGGACGCAGATCACATTGTTTGGTCATGTGCCGAGCATCGCGGAGTCAGATCTGAACTTTACGAATCCCTTCGGGCTCGAGGTAAACAACCCAATGTACCTGTTCGAGATATTTTGGCTACACGTGATCTGGAGTTTATGAATCTCATTTATCTGTTTTTGACTAACATTAACCTTAGATTGTAGTTTGTTTAACCTGTATGTTTACTTTAAGTTTTTTTTTTGGCAGTGTATGTGTATGGTTTTTTGTTTTCCTTTTCAAAAATGTAAAAGTCAAAAGAAACCCAAAAGTTGTATAGTTATTAGTTTTGAGACAATTTAGTCTTTAAAATTAATGTGTTATGTAAACCTTACTTTAAGTTCCCTCCCAGCTCCCTACCCGTTAAATTGTTATTCCTATTAACCTCGAGACGGCCGCGAGTAATCGGTTATATCCCCTAACTTTAGTTTTAAGACAACTGATGTATGTTAATATGAAAACTTGGCTCTGTAAAGTTGATTCGATTGAGCCTGCTTCTCATAAATGACTGATTAAAAAAAAAAAAACAGTTTTCTATAAATATTTTTTTCTGCCAACAGTCATTGGCCCCATACGAGCTCAATCGAGATCAACTTTGCAGGCTGGATTTTCGTGTTAACATACATCAGTTATCTTAAAACTAAAGTTAGGGGATATAACCGATTACTCGCGGCCGTCTCGGAGGTTAATAGGAATTACAATTTAACGGATAGGGAACTGAGGAGGGAACTTAAAGTAAGGTTTACATAACACATTAATTTTAAAGTACTAAATTGTCTCAAAACTATATAACTATACAACTTTATGGTTTTCTTTTGACTTGAACATTTTTTGAAAAAGAAACAAAAAACCATACACATACACTGCAAAAAAAACTTAAAGTAAACATACAGGTTAAACAAACTACAATCTAAGGTTAATGTTAGTCAAAAACACGATAAATGAGATTCATGAACTCCAAATCACGTACAGCCAAATATCTCGAACTGGTACATTGGGTTGTTTACCTCGAGCCCGAAGGATTCGTAGAAGTTCAGATCTGACTCCGCGATGCTCGGCACATGACCAAACAATGTGATCTGCGTCCTGATAGCCTTGTCCACATTCACAGAGATTGCTGTCGCTCAGCCCAACCCGGTATAAATGAGCGTTCAGAGAATAATGATTGGACATGAGGCGAGACATCACGAATGAAGTCTCTACCCACATCCATCCCCAAACCAAGATTTTTCGACACCTTTGGGATGATAGAATGTTGCCATCGCCCCAAATCTCCTTTACTCCATTTATACTGCCAGCTGACAGTGACTGTTGACGAAAAATAGTGAAAAATTCATTAAAGGCGATTTGTCGATCATAAATATCGCCTTCCATAGCGCCCACCTTTGCGAAGCAAGTCCGCTTCTCATTGCCCGGAATTGAACAATGAGATGGGACCCATACAAAGGTGATGATAAAATAACGCGAGATAAAACGCCTAGAAGCTCCTGTACTTTTCATGAGAAATACGAGGAGTGCTTTACCGGCCTCAATGAGCGGATAGCCTCTATAGAACTGAGACTATCCGTGAAATGAAATACTGATCCGGTGTAAGTGAGGCAACAATTTCTAGCGTAAAGTGTGTTGCCGCTAATTCAGCGACATACTCGGAACAAGGAGCTTGAGTTACGGTTGGCGCTACTCAAATGTCATTAAATATTCCAAAGCCTGCTGACTCCTCTATCAGAGATCCGTCGAGTGAAGAACGATTTAGTGGAATCAACTTGCCAAACTTTGCGGCAAATACACCGGAGCAATCATGGGACGATGATCTCTGGGATTCACATGAAGCTCCTGCTTCATGGATAAATCAAGATGAACCGAACTGCCGAAATCTGAGAAGCAAACGCGATTGGAAATGTTCGGCGAAGAGCTGACATCCTGCATTATGTACCGATGGTACAAGGTCATGAAGCGGGTTTGAGGATTCAACTCAAGGAGCTTCTCAGAATATTCGATTACCTGAGGGTTCATAACTTCACGCCTGGTGGAGCCGGAGTGATGAATTCTGTAAACCGATCCGAGAGTGGCAACATGCTCCGCCAGCACTTCAGGAACTCATGGTGTGGAGTCGAGTGCATGCAACCTAACGCGATACGGAGACACCGATACTGAATGCGTTCAGTTTAATGAAGTGCGACCGAGCCGCTGACTGAAAGCAAAGACTACCGTATTCCATAACCGACATGATCGTTGTCAGTACAACGTTAGAAGATCTTGTGGATGAGCTCCCCACCAGGTTCCGGTAATTGCTGCAGAAAATTGATCCTTGGCTGGCACTTTCGCTTCACATACTCAATATGGGATCTCCAGGTGCACTTAGAATCGAACGAACCCAAGATATTTAAATGACATAGAATGAGTAATCAGCTTACCCCGAATTTGAAGCTTCAGTGTGCTGGATTATGCTTCCTAGAAAGAACTACCAACTCAGTTTTCTCCGTAGAAATTCGATACCTAGCTCTAGAGCCCAAGTAGACAAATTGTCTAAGGTATCCTGTAAGGGTCCTTGCAGATCGAGCCCATTGAGTCCCGTGACGAGACACTACGCCGTCATCTGCAAGTTGTCTCAACGTACAATTGTCACTTAGACAACCGTCAATGTCTTTGACATAAAATTATACAGAGGGCTCAAGGCATGATCCTGAGGAGACCAATGTAGCTAAATCGTGAAGCTGTAGAGATTCCATGAAGAGAAGCTCATATATTTCTCTGACAGCAAATTGCTACAAAAAATTATTCGTTAATGATGAAAGTCACAAGCGTGGAGTTTATCTGAAGAACTTCAGCAGATACTGAATCAAAGCCCCTTTATGTCAAGAATACAGAAGCCATTTGCTCTTTTTAGCAAACTCAACTGAGATATCTGTGGAAAGCAACGCAAGACGTCGTTCGTTCCCTTACTACGGAAACCATATTGAGTATCTGAAGCAGGTTGTTCGTCTCAACCATTTGTCAGACAGAGAGGATCATTTTCTCCAGCAACTTTCGAGATGCAGGATAACATCGCGATGAGTCGATAGAGTTGTGGTCGGACATGACTTACCAGGTTTTGAATGGCAATAACTCTCGCCGTCTCAATCATCCAGTACAATGTTGAGTTCAGAAACTGATTAAACAAGTTCAGCATGCGCCTCTTCGCGACGTCTGGGAGGTTCTTAAGCAAGTTGAACTTGATCCTATCGGCCCCTGGAGCCGTATTGCCACGCGAAGGAGTGCGAGAGAACTCTACCGATTGAAAAGGGTTGGCTAATCTCATCTATCGAATTCGTGTTTTCGCGAGGAATCATCCGTGCCGGCACAGAATCTGGACAAACTTTTCGCGCGGGCTTGAGGATCCATTGGTTCAGTACTCCTCGATCTCGTTGTTCGTAGTTCGGTTACGCAACCTTCATGCGCGTGTTCCAAAGGTACTCATCGACGTTTCGCGCGATAACCCGTTCGCGATGTTCGCCAGTACCGCGTTTCTTGGCCTTGATGAGGCTCTTAAGTTCGCGTTCGAGAGCCGTGTAAACTTCAGAAGTGCTCGGTGTTCCACGTCTACGGAAACTTCGAACGCGTGGACTTTTTACGGTAATACCGAACTGTTCGGAGTGTGGTTTTCGCACACTACACCCGACCTCTAACATCGTTGGGCTCGGCAAAATAGTCAGGCAGTTCGATTGATATGCTTCTTCTATATGACCCTCCGCATAATTTCATCATCTGTCCATTTCACACTTGTCGCCCCTGCGACATCTATCTCGCTGTTACTTTCATCGCTTTAGTAAATTCGGTCCTTCATTCTCTGAGCGGCCCGACCGATACAGCCATAAAACAATTATAAATATATTGATTTGCAATATTAAAACAATAGTGCTATTTATCTTGTTCTTTTCAGATGAGTCTTCTTATCATCCTGATATCAAAGAAAAGAGGACATTAGACAATGTGAACGTTATAATATGAAGATCTTGGAAAATTTATCATTTCTGGTGGAAATCTCGATTAACTTAAGAGAAGAGCGAATTTTTCTGAGGTTTTTCATTCTATTGAAATAGAATCCGAAAAATCTCGAAAATGGTTGCGTTCAGGTGATTTATCATTATTATCATTAATGATTTTAATGATCTCCAAAATCATATTGTATAATTATATTTTCATTTATAATAATGAATGAACCAAAATTTGAAATATACTCAAAGTTCGCTCTTCGGAAAACTTTATATTATAAGAGCGTCCATCCTAGAAGTTTTTTCAAGACGTGTCTTTTTCTCAAATTTCCACAAAACAAATTTGAAAAATATTAAAGATATGTTTTTTATATTTGATTTTTAGTATTTATTTTTGATTTTCTTTATGAAAATATTTTTTTTCAGTGTACATTTTTTTACAAAGCCTTTTTAGTTCTCTACAACTCCCATATAAAGTTTTTTCTCTAAATGTAATGGTTTTTTGAACTACGATTTTTCAATAAAATGTTGGAAAAAGACACACCCATCTCAAAAGTTACTCTTGAATCCAAATAATCTTAACACCAGTGGATTTTTTTCAACATACCGAAGACGTGTACCAAGTTTCATCAAAATCGAAGATAGTTGAGTTTGGTGACCGACTGATTTGGCGTGGAATCAGTCAGCACTTAATTGTTATTCCAATGCAATTTTTTTTAAGTTTTCTGATCCAGTGTATGAATGAAGGCATTGTGTTCAGTTGGAGCGGAGTTATCAGACTTCAAAACCTTTCACTTAAGCGGAACGCTCTCATTTTCAAAACTTTTAAATGAGACCAGTACAGGAAGAGATACGGAGGCCGTACGTATAAAAATATTTATCTTACCAATGCACACTGGGCCAGAATGAAAAATTAGCAGGAATAAATAATTTTCACTATGAAGATGCAATCTTAGAACAAAACTGTCTTAGGCAAAGTTGCAGCTTATCGTTAGGGCTTTAATTTGACATCAATTTCAGTTAGGGTGACCCTTGAATATATTGAATTAAAAATTCTATCTTTCACATTTCTGAACATGAAGCAATACAATGTTCAACAAAGTTGTTCCTTAATAAATTTAAAGCAACTTTGCTGCAAGAAATCATAGTCGTAGGTCTTTTGTGTCATTAGTTATGATCATTTTTACGCTTAAGAGTAGGGTGGCCCTGAAAAAATTAGTATTTTTTCGCCTAACTTTTTCATTTCAAGTTTTATGACATTAGTGTTTTAAGCAAACTTTTAGAACTTGTTTAAATACACACTTTGATGAAAGAAAAAACGTAATTTTATACATCCGTTTCAAAGATATCGTGATTTTAGTCCAAAAATTACGATTTTTTCAAATACATTATTTTTTAAAGGGGAAAAACGGGGATGCAAATACGATTGCATATGAATGACAAAGGTAAGAGGTCTCTTTTGTATATAAATACTCAGGTGAATTTGGAAGAATTTGAGGTTAAATGGTACCTTGAATGTATGTCCTTTTTAAAATAAAATTCATGATTTTTTCTTAAATGTTGATGGCAATGACGAATAAATCACCATATTTCAATAAAAAAAAACTAATATATGCGTTGTATTCAGTTTAAATCCATGAATTTGCTGATAGTAATTCAGTTTGCCAAGGGTAAAAATATGCAATTATTATAAAAATACCTATCATGAAAATTAATATGAGGGACGAAGAAGAAAATATTGAGGAAGAAATTATTTTGACCATGAAAACATAATTTTAGCAACACACTATCTTTGACAAAGTGTATGGCTTAGAAGCTTTATTTTGATAAAATTTGTAGTTGAAGTAATCTTTAAATATACAGAGATTTTAAAGATGTCTTTCGTGATCTATCAGTAATATATCATATTTGTCAATAAAAGATAATCGATGCTGTTGTTTGCAAACTTTTTTTCTATAAAACACTAGGAAATGACTGGTCGCAAACAATCCGATAACAACTTGACAGCTCTATCCTCTTAACTTTAGTTTTAAGATACCTGCTGTATACAAATATGAAAACTTGGCTCTGTAAAGTTGATTCGATTGAGCCTGTACAAATAAATGATAAATAAAAAAATATTAATTTTTTTTATTGAAAATATGGTGATTTATTCGTCATTGCCATCAACATTTAAGAAAAAATCATGAATTTTATTTTAAAAAGGACATACATTCAGGGTACCATTTAACCTCAAATTATTCCAAATTCACCGGAGTATTTATATACAAAATAGACCTCTTACCTTTGTCATTCATATGCAATCGTATTTGCATCCCCGTTTTCCCCCTTTAAAAAATAATGTAATTTGAAAAAATCGTAATTTTTGGACTAAAATCACGATATCTTTTGAACGGATGTATGAAATTACGTTTTTTTTTTCATCAAAGTATGTATTTAAACAAGTTCTAAAAGTTTGCTCAAAACACCAATGTCATAAAACTTAAAATGAAAAAGTTAGGCGAAAAATACTAATTTTTCAGGGCCACCCTACTCTTAAGCTAAAAATGATCATAACTAATGACACAAAGACCTACGACTATAGTTCTTGCAGCAAAGTTGCTTTAAATTTAATAAGGAACAACTTTGTTGAACATTATATTGCTTCATGTCAGAAATGTGAAAGACAGAATTTTATTTCAATATATTCAGGGCCACCTAACTGAAATTGATGTCAAATTAAAGCCCTAACTGATAAGCTGCAACTTTGCCTAAGACAGTTTTGTTCTAAGATTGCATCTTCATAGTGAAAATAATTTATTCCTGCTAATTTTTCATTCTGGCCCAGTGATGCAATGCTGATTAATACGGGACCTGCTGTTTCGTCTCTGATCTCATCGCATGCGTGATACAATCTGTTATATGAAAACAAAATCTAAGACAAGCGTTGATAACGTGCCGGCGGTACAGTTTAACTCAATTTTGGAGTCGTTTTCACTAACTTTCGTCAGTGGGTACTTCATATGAGCGAATGTGTGACTGGGATTGACAGAACTACATACTCTGAAACATCGAGTCTGATTTAGAGTCGGTGTCTTAGATATATCGACTTGTTGGTTCCAGTCACGACTTACTCATCCATAGTGACTCCACTTCAAACAAAAGTGAGTGAAAATCGATTCAAATTGAGTTTGGTGTGCCGCCGTGTGTCATATTCTCTCACCTCTGCAGGTGTGATCGTCCGAGTATTCATTCACCAGCTTTTGCCAAAAGCTTGATCACGCCATGTAATCAGACGATAACTCATTTAGTGAGTGTGTCGTTTTGAGTTGACGAGTATTCAATTGTATCAGCTCCACGTGGCTAGCTGAAGTGAAGGTAGCAGCTGCCGGCGCCGAAGAACGGGAGATTTCCGTTTGAAATACAGATAAATCTTTTGTTTTATCAAGCTGCAAACTGAGCTGTTATGTGATTCAATTAAAATCTTTCGCGTAATCAACAGGCTCGATAACGTAATTCAGAGCTGCCGTGATTGAAATACCGAAACAAAGTCTATTAGGTTCTGGAGCCTCATTTGAGATGAATTTAAATACGTGTATAGACCAATCATTTGTGTTTATCATTATGCTGACTTAGACCGTTGCTGGTATCATCATCAAAATCTCCAGAGAAATCCAGAAGACAGAATTTCTACGTGGCTAGCGGCAACATTTCAGTATGCCTCCTTATATTTGGGTCAGCTACAGATAAATGGCAGATGAACCATGAATTAAACCGGTGCTGGAGAACTCCATCATGCATGAAATAAGTCGACTACAGGCTGGGTATGTCGTATGGGAAATGTCGGACGTATGTAGTTCTCGAAAATGAACTGACAGATACAGAAGAGGCGCGCGGCAGGCAGGTGGATCGATGAAATGAAGGCGACGCAATGAATCCGCAGGTACAGCGAACAATGGACCGAATAAAGATAGAGCGAAAGTAACATTGATTTTCTGCGTTACTAATGCGCATGAGAATAATGCTCGAAAAAATGGGATACTCTTGTAAATTTAAGCCGGAATAACGACTAGATAGCATGTTATATGAAAAGCATCAAACTGTTATGGCACATGAAGAAAGTCTACAATAAATATTCTCTAACTAACGAAGCGCTGTTAAAACTATACAGCGCCATAACGAACTGGCGACCCACGAAGAGCCATGGTGTCTGGAGATTCCTAGCAGGCTATTAAACCATTCAGGCCGTCGCTGATCTAGTCAATTGGTGAAATTTCATTGCACTTGTGTCTTCTTTTTGATAGCCAGCCTTCTAATGACTGTCAGCTTACTTGATGATAGTTTATTAGTAACGTTGCTGTACAGGTAACTCCATCATCCATACGCAGGTTGGCTCGCAATTCCTTTCATTATATCTATACCGTCTAGTGTTACCCAGGCACTGTATTCCAAACATTCTTCAGCTAGTGTTCATTTCTGTATGAATCCGCAGCACAGCCAACCATGCACAATTAAATTCATTATTAAATAGTTGCGTCAGACATACGTAATCTGGAGCCTTTTTCACGTCTTTTTCGTAGGAAGGTCGCCGATGGCCCAATATGTGGTAGTATGCACCAGCTAGAGCTGAAGCCGCAATATCGACAGAAGAGCAAGAAACATTGATGATTCCATCCGAAAATAAATGAAATACCTTCGCAAAATTTCCCGTAATCAGCGGCAGTTCAAATCATTATACTACCTTCAAACAAAATGGACGTAATGTACAACGGATGTGAAAGCAAACCACATTCGCGATCCTCCAGCGCCGGTCCGTTAGTTACCCATATCAAACTAAGCTCATGGGCTGACGCAGACTTTCATGCTAGTGTTGAAATCTACAGATGTACAGCTGTTGCTGTATGTTGCAATTTCGATCATATACGATTACGAGTAAGATAAGCTAATAATTAAAGGTTCAACACAAACTTCTTGAACTGTTAACACAGCATCAATTTTACTGATTGAAAACTGAAGAATTTAAAATTAAAGCTTCATATGATCACGCACAAAACAATGAAATAAAGACGTTGAGACACAGATTTCAAATTATAAGATTTGTCAGATGACAGATAACCCCTGTTGTACTGACCAGACTTCTTCAGTGTAAATTAACTGACTTGAGTAAGTTAAACAAATCTTTTCATATATCTGGTACGCGAAATTTTATCTGCCGTTTGACTGCAGAAAACAGTAAATGTAAATCAAATCTGTGTTATATGCCTTCTTGAGTTAAAACATGTTATGTCATACCAGGCCGCTGCGGTGCCATAATCAGAGGAAGATATAACATATCTGTGTGTTTAAAGCAGAGATAAATTTTTTTTTTTTTTTTTTCATCAGTGCGCAATACTACGCGGTAAAATAATCGCACGTTGAAGTAGACTGATTTGTATTTAATTGCAATGCTATGAAACGGAAGCAATGAATGCAAGATCCCTTGCAAGAGATCCTTTCGCGGCGCGATAGAAATCGAAGCATCATCAATACTTCCTTTTTTTTCATTGTTTTAATCAGTATGCCGGTATATTGATATTGGCTAATCTATGATTTTGAAATATAGTAACAATCCTGGGATTTCACGTTGATTTATTTGTTATGCCTATATTCGCATACAGAGATATGGCATGCTTCATACATTTTGACAGTTCTGAACAGAGGCGGGGAGCAACAATAGTCAGTAGTTAGGTTGACGGTAAATTCAAAGGTAATATTTCTTGAATATCTTGTACGTCAAATCTATTTGTGCGCAGAAGACGCCCAGCGTATGTCATTTCAATTAGTATTGCGGCCGAAAATACAGTCGAAGTGAAACAGTTAGTT
>JASCZW010015840.1:0-19797 GCA_034211315.2 Aedes japonicus
AAAATTTCACTCCTGGGAAAAATTTTTGGACCGAAATCAGGATTCCGAAAATCGACGATTTTAAACACCCTATTTAAGCGATTAGACGCTTATTTACGGAGATAAACGCATTTAAAGGTTTCCAGAGCCCATTTGATGGCAAATCTCACTCCTGGGAATAAATTTTGGACTGAAATCAGGATTCCGAAAATCGACGATTTTAAACACCCTATTTAAGCGATTAGACGCTTATTTACGGAGATAAACGCATTTAAAGGTTTCCAGAGCCCATCTGATGGAAAATTTCACTCCTGGGAAAAATTTTTGGACCGAAATCAGGATTCCGAAAATCGACGATTTTAAACACCCTATTTAAGCGATTAGACGCTTATTTACGGAGATAAACGCATTTAAAGGTTTCCAGAGCCCATCTGATGGAAAATTTCACTCCTGGGAAACATTTTTGGACCGAAATCAGGATTCCGAAAATCGACGATTTTAAACACCCTATTTAAGCGATTAGACGCTTATTTACGGTGATTAACGCATTTAAAGGTTTCCAGAGCCCATCTGATGGAAAATTTCACTCCTGGACTTATAGACCGAAATCAGGATTCCGAAAATCGACGATTTTAAACACCCTATTTAAGCGATTAGACGCTTATTTACGGAGATAAACGCATTTAAAGGTTTCCAGAGCCCATCTGATGGAAAATTTCACTCCTGCGAAACATTTTTGGACCGAAATCAGGATTCCGAAAATCGACGATTTTAAACACCCTATTTAAGCGATTAGACGCTTATTTACGGAGATAAACGCATTTAAAGGTTTCCAGAGCCCATCTGATGGAAAATTTCACTCCTGGGAAAATTTTGGACCGAAATCAGGATTCCGAAAATCGACGATTTTAAACACCCTATTTAAGCGATTAGACGCTTATTTACGGAGATAAACGCATTTAAAGGTTTCCAGAGCCCATCTGATGGAAAATTTCACTCCTGGGAAAAATTTTGGACCGAAATCAGGATTCCGAAAATCGACGATTTTAAACACCCTATTTAAGCGATTAGACGCTTATTTACGGAGATAAACGCATTTAAAGGTTTCCAGAGCCCATCTGATGGAAAATTTCACTCCTGGGAAAATTTTTGGACCGAAATCAGGATTCCGAAAATCGACGATTTTAAACACCCTATTTAAGCGATTAGACGCTTATTTACGGAGATAAACGCATTTAAAGGTTTCCAGAGCCCATCTGATGGAAAATTTCACTCCTGGGAAAATTTTTGGACCGAAATCAGGATTCCGAAAATCGACGATTTTAAACACCCTATTTAAGCGATTAGACGCTTATTTACGGAGATAAACGCATTTAAAGGTTTCCAGAGCCCATCTGATGGAAAATTTCACTCCTGGGAAACATTTTTGGACCGAAATCAGGATTCCGAAAATCGACGATTTTAAACACCCTATTTAAGCGATTAGACGCTTATTTACGGAGATAAACGCATTTAAAGGTTTCCAGAGCCCATCTGATGGAAAATTTCACTCCTGGGAAACATTTTTGGACCGAAATCAGGATTCCGAAAATCGACGATTTTAAACACCCTATTTAAGCGATTAGACGCTTATTTACGGAGATAAACGCATTTAAAGGTTTCCAGAGCCCATCTGATGGAAAATTTCACTCCTGGGAAAAATTTTTGGACCGAAATCAGGATTCCGAAAATCGACGATTTTAAACACCCTATTTAAGCGATTAGACGCTTATTTACGGAGATAAACGCATTTAAAGGTTTCCAGAGCCCATCTGATGGAAAATTTCACTCCTGGGAAAATTTTTGGACCGAAATCAGGATTCCGAAAATCGACGATTTTAAACACCCTATTTAAGCGATTAGACGCTTATTTACGGAGATAAACGCATTTAAAGGTTTCCAGAGCCCATCTGATGGAAAATTTCACTCCTGGGAAAAATTTTTGGACCGAAATCAGGATTCCGAAAATCGACGATTTTAAACACCCTATTTAAGCGATTAGACGCTTATTTACGGAGATAAACGCATTTAAAGGTTTCCAGAGCCCATCTGATGGAAAATTTCACTCCTGGGAAAAATTTTTGGACCGAAATCAGGATTCCGAAAATCGACGATTTTAAACACCCTATTTAAGCGATTAGACGCTTATTTACGGAGATAAACGCATTTAAAGGTTTCCAGAGCCCATCTGATGGAAAATTTCACTCCTGGGAAAATTTTTGGACCGAAATCAGGATTCCGAAAATCGACGATTTTAAACACCCTATTTAAGCGATTAGACGCTTATTTACGGAGATAAACGCATTTAAAGGTTTCCAGAGCCCATCTGATGGAAAATTTCACTCCTGGGAAAATTTTTGGACCGAAATCAGGATTCCGAAAATCGACGATTTTAAACACCCTATTTAAGCGATTAGACGCTTATTTACGGAGATAAACGCATTTAAAGGTTTCCAGAGCCCATCTGATGGAAAATTTCACTCCTGGGAAAAATTTTGGACCGAAATCAGGATTCCGAAAATCGACGATTTTAAACACCCTATTTAAGCGATTAGACGCTTATTTACGGAGATAAACGCATTTAAAGGTTTCCAGAGCCCATCTGATGGAAAATTTCACTCCTGGGAAAATTTTTGGACCGAAATCAGGAATCCGAAAATCGACGATTTTAAACACCCTATTTAAGCGATTAGACGCTTATTTACGGAGATAAACGCATTTAAAGGTTTCCAGAGCCCATCTGATGGAAAATTTCACTCCTGGGAAAAATTTTTGGACCGAAATCAGGATTCCGAAAATCGACGATTTTAAACACCCTATTTAAGCGATTAGACGCTTATTTACGGAGATAAACGCATTTAAAGGTTTCCAGAGCCCATCTGATGGAAAATTTCACTCCTGGGAAAAATTTTTGGACCGAAATCAGGATTCCGAAAATCGACGATTTTAAACACCCTATTTAAGCGATTAGACGCTTATTTACGGAGATAAACGCATTTAAAGGTTTCCAGAGCCCATCTGATGGAAAATTTTGCTCCTGGGAAAAATTTTTGCGCCGAAATCAGGATTCCGAAAATCGACGAATTTAAACACCCTATTTAAGCGATTAGACGCTTATTTACGGAGATAAACGCATTTAAAGGTTTCCAGAGCCCATCTGATGGAAAATTTCACTCCTGGGAAAAATTTTGGACCGAAATCAGGATTCCGAAAATCGACGATTTTAAACACGCTATTTAAGCGATTAGACGATTATTTACGGAGATAAACGCATTTAAAGGTTTCCAGAGCCCATCTGATGGAAAATTTCACTCCTGGGAAAAATGTTTGGACCGAAATCAGGATTCCGAAAATCGACGATTTTAAACACCCTATTTAAGCGATTAGACGCTTATTTACGGAGATAAACGCATTTAAAGGTTTCCAGAGCCCATCTGATGGAAAATTTCACTCCTGGGAAAAATTTTGGACCGAAATCAGGATTCCGAAAATCGACGATTTTAAACACGCTATTTAAGCGATTAGACGATTATTTACGGAGATAAACGCATTTAAAGGTTTCCAGAGCCCATCTGATGGAAAATTTCACTCCTGGGAAAAATGTTTGGACCGAAATCAGGATTCCGAAAATCGACGATTTTAAACACCCTATTTAAGCGATTAGACGCTTATTTACGGAGATAAACGCATTTAAAGGTTTCCAGAGCCCATCTGATGGAAAATTTCACTCCTGGGAAAAATTTTGGACCGAAATCAGGATTCCGAAAATCGACGATTTTAAACACCCTATTTAAGCGATTAGACGATTATTTACGGAGATAAACGCATTTAA
Source organism: Aedes japonicus (assembly GCA_034211315.2). Lineage (NCBI taxonomy): Eukaryota > Metazoa > Arthropoda > Insecta > Diptera > Culicidae > Aedes > Aedes japonicus. The sequence goes on from JASCZW010015840.1 coordinate 3,851, forward strand.
AGGTTTCCAGAGCCCATCTGATGGAAAATTTCACTCCTGGGAAAAATTTTTGGACCGAAATCAGGATTTCGAAAATCGACGATTTTAAACACCCTATTTAAGCGATTAGATGCTTATTTACGGAGATAAACGCATTTAAAGGTTTCCAGAGCCCATCTGATGGAAAATTTCACTCCTGGGAAAAATTTTTGGATCGATATCAGGATTCCGAAAATCGACGATTTTAAACACCCTATTTAAGCGATTAGACGCTTATTTACGGAGATAAACGCATTTAAAGGTTTCCAGAGCCCATCTGATGGCAAATGTGATGTGTACATGCAGGCATTCGTGTTTTACCAAAAATTGACGGACCCTTTGGAGGACAACAATCTAGCAGAAAATGGGAAATATAATACTATCCCAAACTTGACGTCTGTTCGCAATCAAACCGACTCGTCTCAACACGAGTTTTCTGTATTAACGACGCCAGACTTACCTGAAGTCAATAATAGTAAGAGTATCATAGATTATGAATGTGAACAAATTGCATCCAGTAAGTTCAAGGATTTTGATCATGATAATAATTTGACGGCATCTCTAGATCAAAGAGGGGTAATTAGATCATTAATTAGATTTGACGAACTACCATCAATTTCTTCAGAAACACTTGCTACTGAAATTCTGGTTTATTGTCAGAATTTTAATCGCATGAAAAGTGCGTCAAAAATGAACGAAATTCATAAGAATATACTGAGTTCATCTTTTTCGGTAATTTTAGGTACTGAAACAAGTTGGAATGAAAGTGTGAAAAGTGAGGAAGTTTTTGGTAGTGATTATAATGTTTTCAGAAATGATCGTGATTTAGTTTTAACCCAAAGAAGGTCAGGTGGTGGAGTTCTTATTGCAATTTCCGCAAAATTGAATGCGGAACTTCTTGTTTCGCCAAAATTTAAAGAATTCGAGCATGTATGGGTAAAAACCTATATCGATGGTGAAACTCATATTTTTGTCACAGTTTATTTTCCACCAGATCAAGCTTGCAAGTCAACGTATGAAATCTTCTTTCAAGCAGCAGAAGAAATCGTATCAACCTTTCCCCCCGAATTTAAAGTTCATATCTATGGTGATTTCAATCAACGCAATGCAGATTTTATTCCCGATTTCGAAAATGAGAGTATTCTACTTCCAGTCGTTGGGGACAATGAAACTTTGCAATTTATTTTTGAGAAAATGGCATTTTTAGGACTAAACCAAATAAATCATGTCAAAAATTTACAAAACTGTTACTTAGATTTTTTATTAACAAACACACATGAAGATTTCTGCGTTAGTGAATCTCTCTCTCCTTTATGGAAAAATGAAGCTTTTCACACAGCAATCGAGTATTCTGTGTTTGTGCGTAAGAACCACAACTCAAACGACTGTGATTACGAAGATATATTTGATTACAAGAAAGCTAATTATGACAACATTAAGTTCAAACTGAGTAGAGCGAATTGGCAATCCATTTTAAAGGATCAAGAAAGTCTTGAAAGTGCAGTAGAGGTCTTTTATAAATTATTGATGGAAATAATTCAAGAGGAAGTTCCACTCACGAGGAGACGACGAAATTATTGCTCTAAAAATCCAATTTGGTTCAACAAGCATATAATTAATTTAAAAATCGGAAGAAGAAGGCTCACAAAATCTACAGAAAACAAAATAATCAAATTAATTTGGAAAAATATTTGAATATTTGCGACCAACTTAATTTAGCTATTTCTTCTGCACAAACTGAGTATAACATAAAAACTGAAAAAGAAATTAAGTCATGTCCAAAAAACTTCTTCACTTACGTCAAGACCAAGTTAAAATCGTGTAGCTTTCCCTCAAAAATGACTTTGGACGAAAAAGAAGGAGATAATTCAGAGGATATCTGTAACCTCTTTGCAACATTTTTCCAAGAAACATATTGTAAATTTTCTGACAAAGACCGTGACTTTGAATACTTTTCATACTTTCCTGATTTTTCAAGTAATGTAGGTATCAGTCAAATTAATGTGCAAGATATTTTGAAAGGTTTAAAAGATTTAGACGCAAGTAAAGGTTCAGGACCAGATGGAATCCCACCAGTATTTATGAAAAATGTAGCAACTGAACTCACATCCCCCTTATTCTGGCTGTTCAATATGTCACTTGAATCGGGAAAATTTCCAAATGAATGGAAAAAGTCTTTTTAGTACCCATCTACAAATCAGGTAAAAAATCAGATATCAGAAATTACCGTGGGATTGCCATTATCTCGTGTATTCCTAAACTTTTCGAATCAATTATTAACAAAAATATGTTTAGTCAAATGAAGCATATAGTGACGACTGCACAGCACGGTTTTTTCAAAGGCCGTTCAACTACTACAAACCTATTAGAATTTGTAAATTATTCAGTAACTGCAATGGACAGTGGTAATCACGTAGAAGCTCTTTACACCGACTTCAGCAAAGCGTTTGATAGAATTGATATTCCTATGTTGATTTTCAAGCTTGAAAAAATTGGAATTGATATGAGACTCCTCAAATGGATTGAGTCGTACTTAACTGACCGCCAGCAAATAGTACGATTCAATGAGAAAACTTCAAATACAATCCATGTCACCTCGGGAGTTCCCCAAGGCTCTCATTTAGGTCCTCTTCTTTTCATTTTATATGTTAACGATATTTCATTAATTTTAAAAAATCTCAAAGTTCTTATCTATGCCGATGACATGAAGCTATTCTTAGAAGTCAGTAATGAAGATGATATGTATGTTTTTCAGAATGAAATACAAGTTTTTCATAAGTGGTGTTGTAAAAGTCTATTAAAACTAAATGTTAAAAAATGTAATCACATAACTTACAGCAGAAAACATAGTACACCTAGTGTTGCAATTGTATAAGGTAATCAACATGTTGAAAAATGTGATCGAATAAGAGATTTAGGAATTATTTTAGACTCTAAATTAACATTTGTGGATCACTACAACACAATAGTTCATAAAGCAAGCAATATGTTAAATTTTATAAAACGTTTCAGCTATCATTTTCAAGATCCTTATACAATTAAAACACTTTATATTGCATATGTAAGGTCTATATTAGAATATTGTAGCGTTGTTTGGTCACCTTATATGAAAAAACATCAAGAACGAATAGAGTCAGTCCAAAAGCAGTTTTTATTATATGCCCTACGTAAGTTAGGATGGACGGTGTTCCCTCTTCCATCATATGGAGCACGTTGCATGCTTATCAACATTCAAACCTTGAAAGATCGTCGGGAATATGCTATGGTTTCATTCGTAAATGACATCATTTCGCAACGTATTGACTCAAGTGATATATTATCAAAATTAAATTTTTATGCTCCTACTCGACAATTACGCAACAGAAATTTATTCGTGTTGGACCGTCATCGTACAAACTATGCTAAATTTGGACCGCTAAATCAGATAAAAGCCGCGTACAATCAGCATTGTGAAATGATTGATCTAAATATGCCTAAGACAATATTAAAAAAATATTTCCAAAATCTGCGAAATCATAGAATGTAAGCTAAAATGTAAATGATATTATGTAGTCTACTTGTGATTGACGAATGAATAAATAAATAAATAAATAAATAAGTAACATTCAAATTTCACTCCTGGGAAAAAAATTTGGACCGAAATCAGGATTCCAAAAATCGACGATTTTAAACACCCTATTTAAGCGATTAGACGCTTATTTACAGAGATAAACGCATTTAAAGGTTTCCAGAGCACATCTGATGGAAAATTTTGCTCCTGGGAAAAATTTTGGACCGAAATCAGGATTCCGAAAATCGACGATTTTAAACACCCTATTTAAGCGATTAGACGCTTATTTACGGAGATAAACGCATTTAAAGGTTTCCAGAGCCCATCTGATGGAAAATTTCACTCCTGGGAAAAATTTTTGGACCGAAATCAGGATTCCGAAAATCGACGATTTTAAACACCCTATTTAAGCGATTAGACGCTTATTTACGGAGATAAACGCATTAAAAGGTTCCCAGAGCCCATCTGATGGAAAATTTTGCTCCTGGGAAAAATTTTTGCGCCGAAATCAGGATTCCGAAAATCGACGAATTTAAACACCCTATTTAAGCGATTAGACGCTTATTTACGGAGATAAACGCATTTAAAGGTTTCCAGAGCCCATCTGATGGCAAATTTCACTCCTGGGACAAATTTTTGGACCGAATCAAGATTCCGATAATCGACGATTTTAACCACCCTATTTAAGCGATTAGACGCTTATTTACGGAGATAAACGCATTTAAAGGTTTCCAGAGCCCATCTGATGGAAAATTTCACTCCTGGGAAAAATTTCTGACCGAAATCAGGATTCCGAAAATCGACGATTTTAAACACCCTATTTAAGCGATTAGACGCTTATTTACGGAGATAAACGCATTTAAAGGTTTCCAGAGCCTATCTGATGTAAAATTTACTCCTGGGAAAAATTTTGGACCGAAATCAGGATTCCGAAAATCGACGATTTTAAACACCCTATTTAAGCGATTAGACGCTTATTTACGGAGATAAACGCATTGAAAGGTTTCCAGAGCCCATCTGATGGAAAATTTCACTCCTGGGAAAATTTTTGGACCGAAATCAGGATTCCGAAAATCGACGATTTTAAACACCCTATTTAAGCGATTAGACGATTATTTACGGAGATAAACGCATTTAAAGGTTTCCAGAGCCCATCTGATGGAAAATTTCACTCCTGGGAAAAATGTTTGGACCGAAATTAGGATTCCGAAAATCGACGATTTTAAACACCCTATTTAAGCGATTAGACGCTTATTTACGGAGATAAACACATTTAAAGGTTTCCAGAGCCCATCTGATGGAAAATTTCACTCCTGGGAAAAATTTTGGACCGAAATCAGGATTCCGAAAATCGACGATTTTAAACACCCTATTTAAGCGATTAGACGATTATTTACGGAGATAAACGCATTTAAAGGTTTCCAGAGCCCATCTGATGGAAAATTTCACTCCTGGGAAAAATTTTTGGACCGAAATCAGGATTTCGAAAATCGACGATTTTAAACACCCTATTTAAGCGATTAGACGCTTATTTACGGAGATAAACGCATTTAAAGGTTTCCAGAGCCCATCTGATGGAAAATTTCACTCCTGGGAAAATTTTTGGATCGAAATCAGGATTCCGAAAATCGACGATTTTAAACACCCTATTTAAGCGATTAGACGCTTATTTACGGAGATAAACGCATTTAAAGGTTTCCAGAGCCCATCTGATGGCAAATTTCACTCCTGGGAAAAAATTTTGGACCGAAATCAGGATTCCGAAAATCGACGATTTTAAACACCCTATTTAAGCGATTAGACGCTTATTTACGGAGATAAACGCATTTAAAGGTTTCCAGAGCCCATCTGATGGAAAATTTCACTCCTGGGAAAAATTTTTGGACCGAAATCAGGATTCCGAAAATCGACGATTTTAAACACCCTATTTAAGCGATTAGACGCTTATTTACGGAGATAAACGCATTTAAAGGTTTCCAGAGCCCATCTGATGGAAAATTTCACTCCTGGGAAAAATTTTTGGACCGAAATCAGGATTCCGAAAATCGACGATTTTAAACACCCTATTTAAGCGATTAGACGCTTATTTACGGAGATAAACGCATTTAAAGGTTTCCAGAGCCCATCTGATGGAAAATTTCACTCCTGGGAAAAATTTTTGGACCGAAATCAGGATTCCGAAAATCGACGATTTTAAACACCCTATTTAAGCGATTAGACGCTTATTTACGGAGATAAACGCATTTAAAGGTTTCCAGAGCCCATCTGATGGAAAATTTCACTCCTGGGAAAAATTTTTGGACCGAAATCAGGATTCCGAAAATCGACGATTTTAAACACCCTATTTAAGCGATTAGACGCTTATTTACGGAGATAAACGCATTTAAAGGTTTCCAGAGCCCATCTGATGAAGGAATCGTCGCGAGTTTGTTTTGATTTACTGAAGAAGAGAACATTGTGTGATAAGTGGTGCAACAGCGTCATTAATTGCAATTAGCAATATTGCCACGATCGAGAAGCCATATTGTTCCGAATCTATACGGCACGCATACCAGCAGCCTATCGTGTGAAGCGTGCATTCTTCCATCCACCAACTACCACCGACCAGCAACATCATCGTGATCGTTCAGCTCCACGCTTAGACGGTACACGCGGTCACTCATCGTCGCTCGGCAGCAGCAGCACACATTCGTCGCCCAGCTGCAGTAGATCCGTGATACATATAAGATAAGTTGTTTTAGTAGTATATAAGATAAGTGATTTTCATCGTAGTGTGTGTGTGTGTGAGTGTGGAGAGTGATTGATAGTGTGTGTGAGAGTGAACTTAGTTTTAGTTTATTTTTTTTTTAGGTTTAGTTTGTTTATCTGTGATTGATTGTAGATAATTACGTTAGTGGTTGAGCGTGATAAGCTCCCACAAGCGAGCCATGGATGATTTATCGCAAGATGAATCATCTATGGCACGAAATGATGAGGTAGCTCATAGAGTTACGAGATCACGTGCTTATCCAGACAGTTCAACTGGTCCATGGGTTGTTTATTTTCAGCCCAAATCGAAACCTCTGAATGTTTGTCAGATTTCTGATGATCTGACGAAGCGATTCTCGGCCGTGACCGAGATAATAAAAGTAAGACCGAATAAACTTCGGGTCGTTGTGTCCAACCTTAAGCAGGCGAATGAGATTGCTGTCTCTCAGTTTTTTACACTCGAGTATCGGGTATATATCCCAGCTCGGGGTATTGAAATCGAAGGTGTGGTCACCGATACGAGTCTGACCCCTGAGATCCTGCTGAAGCGGGGGGTTGGTCGATTTAAGAACCCTCTGCTATCACCAGTTAAGATACTGGATGTGCGCCAACTTGGCGCAGTGTCGACCAATCAGGGTGAAAAAAAGTTTACACCGTCAGACTCGTTTCGCGTGACCTTCTCTGGCTCAGCCCTCCCTCAATACGTCGAGTTGGGAAAACTTCGGCTACCTGTGCGGTTGTTTGACTCGCTTATTGATCGTCAATCAGTTTGGACGCAATTTTAAATCGCTCGCGACCACGCGCGTTTTGTTTTATTAATTTGTGCTTACTTTTCATTTTATTCTTGAGTGCTTTTTGCCGGTGCCGTTTATTCAAACATGAGTCAGATTAATTGTGAAGTGTGCTTATTGGACTCGTCTGTCGATTCCGTAATGTGGACGTGTATTGGATGCACACGCAAGTTTCACGCCGCCTGTGTGGGTGTGACGGTTCCCCGAGGCTCACTTCGGAACCCAAAAAAAGACAGAAAAGCTATTGATCCGTCGTTATTTGTGCTACCATGTTGTGGTTCATGCCAAACTCTGGTAACCGCAACTTTTGAGTTCAACGTTCTCACTCAACAACAAAAGCTCCTGGCTAAGCAAATTAGCGAAAACACGGAGGTTATGCATCGACTTGCTCTCCAACAGGAAAAACCAAATATAGTCTCGGAAGCTATTGAGAGTATGGAAGTCATTCTTACTAGCATAAAAAATGAACTGTCTTCCATTAACAGAAACAGTAGTTTGACTGGAAGTACTACTATGCTGAAAAATCATTTAACCTCTTTAGTTGACACAGCAATGACGTCAACAATGCATAATCTAGCAGGTGATCTAAAAAAGGAGCTGCTAAATATTAACAATGAAATAAGTCAGCTCAATCAGCTGAGCATAGAAACCGCAGCCAGTTTAAATATGCAAAGCAACTCTATGCTAGAGCTCGATATCTTGGACGAGCTAAAAGCACTGACTGCGAACATAAACGCAATACCAAGGCATGGGGAAGCACACGCCAATGCAAATTTAACTCCGTCACTCGATTCAAATCCCAGCCTGGCGATAGAATTGAATCATAACAACAAACACGACACCGACGACTCAGGTTGGCGACTTTTGGGAATGAGGAAGGTATGGAAAGCGGATTGGAGTGAATATGATGCTCGAAAATTACGTCGTTTGAATCAGCAGAAATTGGCTGAAAAGGCTAAAAAGAAGAAGAAACAGTATCTAGCAAATTTAGCAAGAAACGTCGACTTCATTAACAACAACAACAACAACAACAACAACAACAACAACAACAACCATAGCAACCGTACACACTCACCTGTTTTCAGCAATAAATGCAACAACAACAACAAAAATCTCAACACCATCGGCAATCCACATAATCTACTACCACATGATCGAGACCTACTTGCGGCAGCAAAGCATCGTTTTTCCAGGCCGCCACCCATCTATCAACCGATACAATTTCAACGAGGCGAAATCCTACACCCTTACCCGGCAATTGATGAATCTTCACGCATAGCTCCTTCACATTCACCCAACTGGATGGCTCCGGGGAGTTTTTCAGCTGCACCATGTGAGTCATGTACATGCTCGCATGGGCATTCGAGTTTTCATCGGTAGTGACGAAACCCTTAGAGGAGGATAATGATTTTGAAGAGCATGGCGATAACGAGAATTTGACGACATCTCTAGATCAGAGAGGGTAATTAATTTTAATAATTTTAATAATCTTAATTTATCGACTAACTCGAATGAGCAAACGCTTCCACCTAAAACACAATTAAGTACCGAAATTATAGTTTATTGCCAAAATTTTAACCGTATGAAAAGTGCGGTTAAAATTCAAGAAATTCATAATAAAATTTTGGGTTGCTCATTCCCAATAATAATGGCAACTGAAACCAGTTGGGATCAAAGCGTTAGGAGTGAAGAAGTCTTCGGAAATTCTTATAATGTTTTTAGAAATGATCGCAATTTCGAAATTTCTGAAAAAAAGTCAGGTGGTGGTGTTTTAATAGCTATTTCTACCAATTTTAATTCAGAAATTATCGAAACATCAAAAGTTATGGAGTTTGAACATGTATGGGTGAAAGTACACATGGCAGGTGAAACACATGTATTTGCCTCAGTGTATTTTCCTCCAAACAACGCTCGTAAAGAAGTATATGAACATTTTTTTCACATTGCAGACGCAATTATGTCTGAGCTTCCCCCAGAAGTGAAAGTTCACATATATGGAGATTTTAATCAACGTAGTGCTGAATTCATTTTAGATACCGAAAATGAGTGCATCCTTCTACCAGTCGTCGGAGAAAATGAAACATTACAGTTTATTTTCGACAAAACTGCAGGTTTAGGGCTCAACCAAGTTAATCATGTAAAAAACCAGCAAAATTGCTATTTAGATTTTTTATTAACAAATATTGAGGAAGATTTCTGTGTAGCAAAATCACTTTTTCCATTATGGAAAAATGAAGCTTTTCACACAGCAATTGAGTTTTCTTTATTTATCCACGAATACGAAAGACCCGACGACTTCGGATATGAAGAGGTCTTCCAATATCATTTAGCAAATTATGATATCATACGAAATAAAATTATCAGAATTGATTGGCAAATCATTTTTAAGAACGAAGGAAATATTGAGACTTCTGTTGAAGTTTTTACAAATTATTGTTTGAAATAATATTTGAAGAAGTACCACTCAAAAAATAAGACGACAAGGTAAGTCAAACCAGCCAGTTTGGTATAATAAACAAATAAAAAATTTGAAGAATCGGAAGCAAAAAGCACACAAAATATACAAAAGAGATGGTAACAGCAATAACCTGGCAAACTACTTGAGTATTTGTGATGAACTGAATCTAACCATAAAAAATGCATATGATGAGCACAATGCAAAAACTGAACTTGAAATTAAGTCTTGCCCAAAAAATTTTTCAATTATGTTAAAACTAAATTGAAATCTGACAACTTCCCATCTAGAATGCATCTTAACTCAAATGTTGGTAATAACGCAGAAGAAATTTGCAATCTATTTGCAACATTCTTTCAAGAAATATATACCACATTTGCTGAAGAAGATCGCGATTACGAATATTTCGATTTCTTCCCAGGATTTTCAAGGGACATTGGAGTTAGTCAAGTCGAATTTCAAGACATATTTCAAGGTTTGAATAATTTAGACGTTTCTAAAGGTTCTGGCCCTGATGGAATACCACCAGTATTTATGAAAAACTTAGCATTGGAACTTACATCACCTTTATTTTGGCTATTTAATATGTCATTGAAATCTGGGATCTTTCCCAAACTGTGGAAAAGTTCCTACCTAGTACCTATTTTCAAAAGTGGGAAAAAATCTGACATACGTAACTATCGTGGAATTGCCATTTTATCTTGCATTCCTAAACTTTTTGAAGCAATTATTAATGAAAAATTGTTCACTCAAATCAAAAACAGAATCACTACAAAGCAACATGGATTTTTCAAAGGACGATCAACTAGCACAAATTTATTGGAATTCGTTAACTACTCTCTGATAGCAATGGACAATGGTTACCATGTAGAAGCTCTTTATACAGACTTCAGCAAAGCTTTTGATCGCATTGACATACCCATGCTTCTTTTTAAATTGCAAAAATTGGGAATTGAGCCAGGAATTCTCAAATGGATCGAATCCTACCTTACTAACCGTCAACAAATAGTAAGATTTAAAGGAAGAAATCAAACCCTATTCAAGTCACCTCTGGAGTCCCCAAGGCTCTCATTTAGGCCCCCTCTTATTTATTTTGTTTGTAAATGACGTTTCCTTTATTCTTAAAAACATTAAATTTCTTGTTTATGCTGATGACATGAAACTATTTTTTAGAAATAAGAAATAAAGAAGATATTATTACATTCCAGCAAGAAATAAACGTTTTCTATGTCTGGTGTAACAAAAGTCTTTTACAGCTAAACGTAAAAAAATGTAATTCGATTACTTTTAGTAGGAAACGAAGCACTCTAGACGTAACTATTAATTTAGGGAATCAGCCAGTTGAAAAGTGTAAAAGAGTAAGGGACTTAGGAGTTATCTTGGATTCCAAACTTACATTCATTGAACATTACAATACTATCATCAACAGAGCAAATAATATGCTTGGATTTATAAAACGTTTTTGTTACAATTTTCATGACCCGTACACAATAAAAACATTGTACATTGCATATGTGAGGTCAATACTGGAATATTGTAGCGTAGTTTGGTCACCCTTTTCAGTCATGCAAGAAGAACGAATAGAATCGGTACAGAAGCAGAAGTTTTTACTATTTGCCCTTCGTAAATTAGGTTGGACAAGGTTACTCTTCCATCTTATGAAGCACGCTGTATGCTAATCAGCATCCGATCATTAAAAGAGCGCCGTGAATTTGCATTAGTTTCATTCGTAAATGATATTGTTGCGCAACGCGTTGACTCAGTAGAACTTTTAGCAAAACTTAATTTTTACATTCCGTCCCGGCAATTACGAAATAGAAATATATTTACTACAAGCTATCATCGCTACGCATTATACGTTGGAGGGGGAAGTAATCTGATTGATTAAAGCCCAAATTTAATATTCGCTAAACAATCAACAACAATTATTTCTGTTTCGTATTGCCAGACAAATCATCGTTTTATAAAGTTCTACTGAATCGCGCGTTATATTTTATTAATTTGAATGAAACAATGCAACATACTGTGATCGGATGCTGATCCATGCCAGCGATAACTTCATAGATGGAAAGTGTTATCAACCATTTACGAAGACAGCAAAACTAGCTACTATACCATTCTATTCTTCTTGCATGATGACAAACTACCTTTTAATGTCAAGTATTATTTGCATATGCAATGTAATATTTTGTATGTACGAAGTCATGAAACAACAACAAAACTTTTATAAATCAAACTTTGCTCTGATGATAATATATCTTCAATGACAAGTTTGATCAGATAACTCCTAGACCACCTCACACTTTCAACGACTAATTCAATGCTAATCTAAAAATCGTCTTCTGCATTTAGCAATAGACATTACACCAGACATAGAAAACGTTTATTCTTGCTGGAATGTAATATTTTTATTTCTTATTTCTAAAGATAATTTCGTATAAATCAGCATAAACAGGAGATTTAATGTTTAAATCGAAGCGTCATTTTAAATGAAAATAAATAAGAGAGATAAATGAGACTCAGAAGATGGAAGAAAATAGGGTTGATTCTTCCTTCAAATCTTTTCATTATTGAGCGTTAAATCATTAAGTTGATCGTGAAATTATAATCATTAATTTTTGGTTGCGTAGACATGTCAATGCGCGATCAGAAAAATCAAACTCATGTTGTGTATGTCATTGCTATCAGTGGATTAATGATCCCAATCAGTAGATGATCGTGCTGAAAATCATATTGCTGCAGTGATTGTACTTGATTTTGATGTTCATTGCATTAATAATTAACAAAAGTGCAAGATGAATAAATGGCAGGTCACGATAGTTATATCATGAATTTTTCCGCTTTGAGAATATCACAGTTTGGAAAATCCCAATTTCAATGTTTGTAATCGTAAATAAAATTGATGATTTTCATAAATCTCATTGATGTATTATCAGGCGGATACAAAATATAAGATGTCAGGCCTTGATATAATGTGAAGAGAACAAACAATATCCAATCTTGCCAGAAAATCCTGGAAAATCAAATGTGTGATCCTTCATTCAGCAATCGTGATGTCATGAAACTAATGAAGAATCACGTCAGACCATGATGCTATGATGTCCTGTAACAGTTAAGTCATTCTGACTGAAGTCATGATTCTCATTTGGTGTAACATCAATTTTTTGGTGAGCAATTTCGAGTTCATTGTTGCTCGTCATATGCATTTTTTAATGGTTAGATTCAGTTCATCACCAAATACTCGAAATGGACGCCGGAGTGTGCTGTTGCCATCTGCTTTGTACTGTCAACACTGCTGTTCTTCAATTTACCTTCATTTCAGTATATGAGCTGTTGTTGACTTTACCAGGTAATATTGTAAACGCAGAAATGGCGTTCTTTAAATCGGTGTAATCAATTCTGATATCGATATAACAAATATGGTCATCATATTTGCTAGTGTCGCGGAAGACATATTTCTCGAGAAGTCGTCAAGTCTCATATTCGTGGACAATAAAAACTCAGTGCTTTATTAATATGTGGAAAAGTGAAGACACCTTACACGAAATCTTCCTGTATTATTGTCAAAATCTAAATAACTGGTACTGGTTTGCATGATTAGCCAGTTGACCTAAACTAAAGTTTTGTCGAATGAGCTGTAATGTTTGACGACTGTCAAACCAACGCTCATTTTCAATATCTCAATTAATTAAAACACTACGTTGATTATCTCCGTATATCAATAACTTTCACTTCTGGGGAAACTGAACATAATTAAACGTGTGAAAATGTTCATATACTTCTTGCAGGCATTCTTTGGAGAAGTACATAGAACAAATACATAATGTTTCACTGCCTCTACTGCCCCATATATTCAAACTCCATAGCTTTGATGTTTCAATGAATTTCTGAATTAAAATTGGTAGAAATAATATTAAACACCGCAGCCTGAACAAGTGATGTTCTAAAACATTATAAAGAGACTCTTCACTCTAACATCCCATACATGTGTGAATGAAACGGCCCAAGATTTATTTATGGAACTCTTAGTGTAAAGCACTTCATGCAGTTGTAATGAATTTCTGTTTTAGATGAAAGGCTTGACTGCTTGGTATCGATAAATTAAGATTATTAAAATTGTCGTGTACCCCTCTCTGATCTGAATCTTGGAATTCTATCGCCATGCTCTTCAATCGTAATATCCTCTAGATCACTACCGATGAAGCCAATGCATGTACATGACTAAATGGCTTCAGATACATCAGTTAGTGTGAAGAATTGATAATTAAATCAGTACCCGCTGTGATGGAGCCTCATTGAAAATTAACATCGGTGATGGAAGCGGCCTGGAAAACGATAGCTGCTTTGCCGCAGGTCGATCGCCATGTGAGTTGCCGATATTTATTGAAGATTTTTTTGTTGTGTTGCATTTGTGCTGGAGTGTGTACGGTTGCTATGAGTTGTTGTTGTTATTTGTTGTTGTTGTTGTTGTTGATGAGTCGACGTATACTAAATTGCTGATATATTTCTCCTTGTGTACAGCCAATTTCTGCTGATCAAACGAAGCATGTCTCGAGCATCTCATCACTCAATCCACTCCTCTTCTCAATCCCAAAATCTCAAAACCTAGTCATCAGTGTCGTGTTGTGTTATGATTCAATTCTATCGCCGAATGCGTGACAGGTCGTGGCCCCAATGCTGTAATGTGCGTTTGTAGTCAGTAACGCTCGTTATCGAGCTCTAGCATGCTGCATGTGGCTGCGGTTTCTAATAATTGGCTTGACTGGCTCCTTTTAGATCACCTGCTAGATATGCATTGTTTGTCATTGTATCAACTAAAGAGGTGGAATTTTTCAGCATAGTATGTACTCAGGCCTGTTCATGTGGATTCATTTTAATAGCCTTAGTAAATTGACACAATTTTTCTCAACAGCTTCGGAATATTTGGTTTTCTGTGAAGCAATCAATCATAACCTCCATTTTCAACTAGTCACTTGTAGAACTGTTGAGGAAGAGGCGTTGAACTGAAAGTGCGGTGCATGAACAATGTAGCACAAATGTGACAATCAATAACTTTCTGGCTAACAGGTTCCAGCCTCAGCAGTGTGGCGCTGCGTGTGCAAATGCGATACAGCCGACAGACGGAATTAATGGCTTGCCTTCACAGTGTTTGCATCAATGTCTTAGCTGAGTAGCAGAGGGATTCTCGGGGAGTCAGGCATACCTCATTCAGCTGCGAGCTGGATATATACCCGATACTCAGTGTAAAACTTGAGAGACAGCAATCTCTTCGCCTATGGGTGGACACAACGACCCGAGTTATTCGATCTTACTGTGCTCGGTGCAGCCGAAGATCTCGTCAGATCATCAAATCTGATATTCGTCAGAGGTTTCGATTTGGCTAGATAAACAGCCCCATGGATAAATTGATTTAATATGGTCTATGAGGCTACCTCATCATTCAATGTATGATCGTTCATCTTCGCGATAAATCCGTAACCGGCAATGATCATTCAATGTAACGTAATTATCTGATCGTGCGGATAGACAGGCTAGACACAAAGATAGTATTCGCTCGCACGCATCGAATCTGGTACCACGCTCACGCACGCCTGGTGAATCGCTTGTCTTATACTGTAGGCAGCTTATGTAATATCAGGTCTCTGCGGCTGGGCGGCTGAGTGGTAACGCTGCTGCTGTGCATCATGGCTGATGACGCGTGCCGTCTGGCGATGAACTGAATCACGCGATGATGTTGCTGGTCAGTGATTGATGTAATGGAAGAATCGCGGAAACTGCTGTGTGGACAATGTAACTGCTCATGTAGCTGGTACGCATTAATGACAGTGCCTCGCACAATGTTCTTCAGTAAATCGACAAACTCGCATTTGATTCAACAAATCAGTGGGCCTCATAAGAGGCTTCTTTAAATTGTTTATCTCAAATAGTAGTCTATTTTCGATAAATTGTTTAAAATCGTCTGGTACGGAGATCATTCGATCCAAACTGGGAATGAAATTTTCCATCAGATGGAATCTGGAAGTACCGATGCGTTATTCGTTTGTCATGAAGTGTTTTAAAATCGTTGATTTTCGGAATCCTGATTTCGATCAGGCAAGAGTGAAATTTTCCGTCAGATGAAGATAGCACAGATGCGTTTATCTCCGTAAATGAAGCGTCTGGTGTTTAAAATCGTTCAGATCTGATTTCGGTCAAAATTTTTTCCGGGAGAATATGAACCTTTGTGTTGTCAAACAGATAAGCGTCTGTCCTTGAATGGTGTTCCGTCGTCGTTTCGGAATCGGTCAGCAAGTATAAATCGACTGATCTGAAGAACAAATCGCGTTTATCTCGTAAATCAATCAATCAGCAAATAAGTGGTGATGATCGTCATGTCTTGTGGCTT
>JASCZW010015841.1:0-19787 GCA_034211315.2 Aedes japonicus
CAGTAAGGATGCTCTTGGGGCCACGCACAAGGAAGGTCCATTAAATATGTCCCGCAGTAAGGAGGGAGTGGGGGTTTGAGAAAACGTGACGATCCATACATAAAAATTTGAAGGTCCATACCAAAAACGTGACAAGGGGGGAGGGGTGTGTGAAGTCAATTTTTGCGTGACGTAATTAATGGACGTTCACCAAGTGTGGGTGGTTTATTTCAATACAATAGGAAAAAACGACCGACTGTAATCGGTACATGGCTGTCCCTCGCCAGCCTCGCTGTCTGCGGAGGGTCCGTAGGTCGCCTTCTACTTGATCGATCCAGCTTGCTCGTTGCACGCCTCTTCTTCTTGTACCCGTCGGTTCGTTTGCGAGAACCATTTTAACAGGGCTGTCGTCCGACATTCTTACGACATACCCAGCCCATCGTAGTCGACCAATTTTAGCAATGTGTACGATGGGAGATTCTCCCAGCAACTCGTGCAATTCGTGCTTCATTTGCCTCCTCCACGTTCCGTCGCCTCATCTTCCGTTCAAATACACCAAGGGCGCGTTGGTCATCAACTAGCAATGGTTCAATGTTTCGTGGCCGTAGAGAACTACCGGTCTAATAATGTTTTGTAGATGGTAAATTTTTTGGTCTTAGCATCCATCGGAGTTTGTATCTCTCTGCTGGTGCTGGCGGTCACCAATGAGCCCAGATACACGAATTCGTCTACTACCTCGATTTCATCACCGTCGATCCGAACTCGTGGTAGGAGGCTAACATTGTCTTCTCGTGAGCCTCTTTCCTTCAGCTTCAACATTAAGTCTGATGTACGTTTCCGCCATAGTCTCAAAGGTACGTGCTTTGGCGAAGCCAAATAGTTGAACAGACTTCCTGAAAATCGTGCCACTCGTGTCTATCCCAGCTCTTCGAATCACGAATGCAATGTTAAACAACAAACATGACAATCCATCACCTTGCCGTAACCCTCTCAGGGATTTGAAGGAACTCGAGAGTGTACCTGATACCCGGACGACACACATCACTCGATCCATCGTTGCTTTGACCAACTCCGTCAGTGTTGTTATAGTAAACTGCTTATCACCTACCATTTGGTAGGGGTTTGTCGAAAAATCCACTCCTTGGTGAATGTAATTTGATTTTACTGCTTCGATCAAATCAGCATCGCAAATCGGTAAAAATATCAGATTTATAGTATTCGGTGGATGACTGCTGGTTTAATTGAGATTTTACTAACAAAGTGTCCAAGAAATCAAAAGTTACCATGAACTAAAATAAAATGGATTGAACTCACCACTACTGTATTAAGTGGATTACGAAACGGTTTTAAATACACCATAAATTAATACTTTTCTTTCGGTTTATGGTGATTATAAGTTTGAAGAGCTACATACTATATGCCGATCTTGGTTTTCTTGTTGATTGTTGGCTGAAGTATCAGTACTACTGACATTTGCTACCAATGGCACTCTTTAATTCTAATTTTTTTTATTGCTGACATATCAGTTAAAATTCAATTGCCGTGCGTTCGGTTCCACGCATTCCAGCAAAAAATACGAAAAAAAACCTAGCTGAACTGATTGTGCAGATGTAAACTTTTCCAAATGATAAATTGTTCTAGAACGCAAATATTTTCAACAATCCGAGCCTTTTGAAGGCTGATTTAAGTAGATACTTATTGGTGTTTCAAATGTATGTTACATAACCGAAACCGCAACAAAAACCGATTTTGTTTGACTTTCACAACAGCTGAGAGGATACTAAATTAAGTGGACTGGACCTTGGAGGCGATAAAATGGAAAGGGATCAAATTTAGGCTTACGAAAATCAAGTTATCATTTTCGATTACGCTTACTAAGTACTTTCTCAGAAACATCACTCTACGTTCAGCACAACCTCTAGACAGCAAGGGTACACTTTCTAATCTGTATGCTTAGCAAAATTTGTCATCCGCAAAGTAAACCGCCATCCAGGGCAATCCAATCCCAAAATACCAAGCTCAGCAGAAATCACCAGTTCAATCCTCAGAAAATCCACTCCCCCCACCCCAAAACCCCGAGATGTTGCATCCATCAGCCATTACTCCTCCGACTCATTTAGCAGCTCATAGATTCGGATTAGTCGATCCCCGGCAAATGAACCGCTTCTCGTCTGCACACAAGATTTAACCATTTCACATCGAATTGGCAAAGCAAATCTGCCATCGTCCAATTAGCTCACCATCGTTTGTCGTCGTGTGCCCGGTCATACGACTCCGTCATTACCCGGCATCGACCCTGGCAACTGTCAGTACGCACTCTTGAACATTTTGGGTCTCGTTAGGGGATTCGATAGCTCGTACCCGATAAGCGCAGCCAGCAGAAGAAAAAATATCACCCGATTCCAGCAAATTTGCTTTTGCTCTGACGTTAAGGAAACTGTGCTAAGGAGAAAGTGGTGGCCTGTGGTCATTTGTCCAGATTTATTCTGCCAAATCCAGAAGCGACTCTTCTGCCACTGATGCCGTTTCCATAAACTCTCGATATAATGAATGGCTCGGAATCGAATCGGGCTGCCCTGCATTGCTCCGTTCAACCGTCCGTGTAAACATCAACTCTTCGTCCTCAGTTACTGTCCATTTCGTCCTTTCCCCTCCCCTCGCCAGGGGAATGAGATGTGGGGAACATAAACCCCATGAAAGCGAACCGGTTTGTCTATTTATTTTCGCAATTGATATCAATCTATTCCATTGGATATCCTCTTTCGGGTGCCGCACTCT
Source organism: Aedes japonicus (assembly GCA_034211315.2). Taxonomy (NCBI): domain Eukaryota; kingdom Metazoa; phylum Arthropoda; class Insecta; order Diptera; family Culicidae; genus Aedes; species Aedes japonicus. The sequence goes on from JASCZW010015841.1 coordinate 2,758, forward strand.
GACTGGTTTCCTCATCCAAAGGAGCTTTGCCGCCTTGGAAGCTTTGTCGTTTGCTGGATTTCTTTCATGGTGTTTTGTTGTTGTTAGATGTCATGTTGGGTTTGAGGGAAACGAGCATTGCTTGCATCCATTACTGTCATGTCTTGCCAAGCCAACAACGAGCTGGATGCTTTCGGGTTCATCTTGGCTTCATTTAAAGACAAGTACCAACAACCGTTAGATGGGGTTCCGCCGATCGAATGGCGATTGGAGCGTTTGGAGACAGTGCTGCCAGTTGGTGGGTAAAGGAAATTATTATTGCGCCTAAACTTAGGATTTCGAAATAATTATTTACTGTAGCAAACAGTGTTCCCTAACATATGTGAAACAACCAATTGAATTTCATTCGTTGAAACTATTGAAAGTGGTGCGCGTTTATTTTCAAAATTAAAAGCTCGATCAGTGTCGTTATAGCCATCATGTAAACCACGTTCATTACGAGTAAGAAATTATCTAATTTTAGTACTGTAAATTTAAATTTCAGCTGCTGCAAAATTTGGGAATCGCACACCACACAAAAGTTTATAGGTACAGTTCAAGCGAACAAGGTGTCTAGAAAAAGAGAAAGAGAAAAAAGTCACCCTAATTCTGCCGACAAAATGGCGTGTGACTGTATTTGATAACTTGATTAAAAACGCACTTATTTTGGTAATCTTTGGTTTTGGGTAGTTCGTATCCATCTTACAATTTCATTTAAAAAAACATCATATGTATGAAGTAATAAGCCAGCAATCAATGAGACTCTGAGCAATTTTTTTAAGCCGTCGGTTGGTGGCAGCAGAAATGTTTTGTCGCCTGTAAAAAACAGTGCAATGTCATGTGATTTTCACCCACGACGGTACACACACATTACACTTTGGCGTGTGTGCAATTTGGTCGTGATGCAAGTTTCAAAATGTTATCGAAATGATACAAAATACAGTACCTTTACCAACACTGGTATTGACTGAATACGGGAAAAATGATGCAAATCTTTCTTGCAATAGTAAAAATATGAATATCAATAGAAGATATTGAAAACAAAATTAAATAAGTTTACAAAAATTGTTCAATTTTTAATTTTTGTTTCATAAATAATAAACCATACCATGTTTCTCGATTTCTTTTTTTTTGTGAAATAGAAACTGTGAATGACTGAACTGTTTCAAAGTTCCAATGAAGAACTGTCTTTCAGTTCCAATAACACTGAAATTGAAAATGCAATTTCCGACAGCTTATTGCCCTCTGCTTTAAAACTGCCTCAATTCGTAATACTTTTACTTCAAACCAAGTTCTCTCAGAAGATCTTCAATATTCTCTTTGAACCTAAAAAGGTTTTATTAACGAAACTAGCTGAACCTGGTGCGTGCGCTGCTACGCTTGCTACTAAATAAAGGAAAATTTAACATAACTGGCACGTTTGTGGTTTTTTTCGAAATGAGTTTTTTTCTTGACTAAGCAGGGGTTCAAACTTCAATCAAAACATGCTTCTTATCCGAGAAACACACGTTTTGTGTTTAAGTAAGCTGGATAGTTCTCATTTTTGGTAGACATTTGTGTTTCATTTGTATGGGAGCCCTCCCTTCCAGAGGGGGGTGGTTTCTCAAACCACCATACAATCATTGCCTTCAAAACTCCCCACATTCGAAATTTGGTTCCATTTGCTTGATTAGTTCTCGAACCATCGCACTGGGCTAATCGATTATAATAAAAATTTGAGTTTAATTTGTTTGAAGCCCCAATAAGCGCCTTTCTGAAGGGGGGGGGGGGGGCTTCAGAAAGGGGAGGGGTCTTGAACTACCATAGAAACATTCTTGCCTTCAACACCCCCCACATGTCAAATTTGATTCGATTTGCTTGATTAGTTCTCAGGTTATGAAGAAATGTGTGTCTCATTTGTATGAGATCGCCCCTTACTGTGAGTAGGGGTCTCAAACAATCATAAAAACCTTCCACAGCCCCAAAAACCCCTTCATATAAATTTTTACGTTCGTTGGTTCAGAACTTCTCGAGTCTATAAGGGTCTGACAGACAGACAGACAGACAGAAATTCATTTTTATGTATATAGAAATCTAGCCTCCATAAACCCCATATGCTAAAAGGTTTCATTAACTTGATTAGTTCTCGAGTTATGCAGAAATTTGCTTTTATTTGTATGGGAGCCCCCCCATTTGAAGTGGGGAGGGGGGTGGTGAAGTGCCATAGAATCATTTCTTGCCTCCAAAAACCTCAACATGCCAAATTTGGCATTTGCTTCATTGGCTCTCGAGTTATGTTAAAAATTATGTTTCATTTTTATGGAAGTGTCCCCTTCCAGAAGGCGGAGGGGTCTCAAACCACCTTAGAAACATTTATTCCCTTCAAAAACTTCCACATGCCAAATTTGGTTCCATTTACTTGGTTAGTTCTCGAGTTAGGCAGAAATTTGTGTTGTTTTTGTATGGAAACCCCCTGCCCCCCTCTTCCAGATGGCGGAGGAGGTCTCAAACTTCCATAGAAATATTTTGTGCCTCCAAAAACCTCCACATGCCAAATTTGGTCTCCATATGCTTGATTAGTTCTCGAGTTATGCACAAATTTGTGTTTCATTAATATGGGGAGCCCCCACTTTTCAGAGAGGAGGGAGGGGCCCTTACTATCGCAAAAATATTCCTTCGGAGCCCTGAGGACCCGTGGCATGCCAAATTTTCATGCCAAACGGTCGCTTCCGCTCGGCAGGAGCTAGAATCAGCGACAAAGGAAACCTCTCGGCTCGTTTTTATTGCCGAGACCAGGATTTTCATGCCGCGCACGTGCAAGACGCACATGCGTTGCCACCTGCTTCCTTCAGGCGATGTTTTGCGAACAACTGAGCGTGTGTTCTCAAAATCCAAAAGTAAAGGCATGATGCTACACGCACATCTTTAAAATAGAGGCGTGTTAAAATTTTTTTAAAATGCACGACGAAAGGAAAATGTGTTGAAATTTGGTCGACCGGGTTCTGGTCGAAGCGCCCTTTATATCTAACTAACTGATCCCGGTGCGAGCGTTGCTACGCCTGCAACTAAATGAATGAACATTACATAGAACTGACGCTCTTTTTAATGGGCCTTTTTTAGTAATAAGGAGTTCAAACTTCTATCAGAACATTCTTCTCACCCAGACAATACGCAGTTTGTGGCTTAGTTACCTGGATAATTCTCAGGATTGGTTGAAAATTGTGTTTGAATTCACCATAGAAATATTTCTTGCATTCGAAAAACCCCGCATACCATTTTTGATTCCATTTGCTTGATTAGTTCTCAAGCTATGCAGAAATTTGTGTTTCATTTGTATGCGAGCCGGAAGGGGAAAGCGGTGTCAAACAATCATAAGAACCTTCCCCAGCCCCAAAAATACCTGCATACATATTTTCACTCCAATCGGTCAGACAGACAGTCAGACAGAAATCCATTTTAATATTAATAAAAATCCTGTTTCCAATAACCTCCACATGCCAAATTTGATTCCATTTGCTTTATTAGTTCTCGAGTTATGCAGAAAATTGCGTTTCATTTCTATGGGACCCTCATTAAGAGAGCAGAGTGGTCTTAAACCACCATAGGAATATGTCTCTCCTATAAAAAATTCCACACGCCAAATTTGATTCCATTTGCTTTATTAGTTCTCGAGTTATGCAGAAATTTGTGTTTCATTTGTTATGAAAGCTCCCCCCTTCAGGAAGGCGGAAGAGTCTCCAATGACCACAAAAACATTTCTCTCCTTCAAAAACCTCCATATGCCAAATTTGGTTCCATTTGCTTGAATTAGTTCTCGAGTTATGCATAAATTTGTGTTTCATTTGTATGGAGAGCCCCCTCCCCCCTTCAGAAAAGGGAAGGGTCCCAAATTATGCATTGAAACAGTATTCATCTACAAAAACCTCCACATGCCAGATTTGGTTCAATTTGCTTGATTAGTTCTCGAGTTATACAGAATATTCTGTATTTCATTTGTATAGGAGCCTTTCAGGGCGAAGAGAATCTGAAACCGTCGCTGAAGCCTTTCTGCCTTTAGAACCTCACACATGCTTAATTTGGTTTCTTTGCATGGGGTCTCAAACCACCGTAGAAACATTTCTTGCCTTCAAAACCCTCCACATGCTATATTTGGTTCCATTTGCTTGATTAGTTCCTGAGTTTTGCAGAATATTTTGTGTTCTTTGTATGGGAGCCTCCCCCTTTATGACGGGGAGGGTTCTCAAGCTACCATAAAAACCTTTCTTGCCTTCAAAACTCACACATGCTAAATTTGGTTTCTTTTGCTTGATTAGTTCTCGAGTTGTGTAGAAATTTGTGTTTCATTTGTATGGGAGCCCCCTTTCCAGCTAAAGGGAGGGGTCTCAAAACATCAGAAGATTGTTCTCCGGTCCCAAAAACTCTGCAGACACAAAATTTCACGCCGATCGGTCCCTCCGCTCGCGAGTTAAATCGTGACAAAGGGAAACTCCAACTCATTTTTATTATATAGATTATCGTGGAAATCCCGTAAAAGCTGCGACTACAATTTCCCTCAATGCTTTTTAACAAAAGATTGAAATTTTTAAGCTATCTCGAAACGATCTTTCTTTTGAACAAAACAATATGTCTCCTTTGAACCCCCCTAAGCTCCCTTTGAAGTTCTCAAAATCATCGTAACATTCTCTAAATTTTATCGACACTTTCCAATTTCCATCAGAACTTCCACAGATCCTCTTAAGGAAGTTACCAAAATTTCCACCATAAATTATTCTTGTTGCCTCTAATCATCCACAAGGTTTATCAGAGCTTCTAGAAAGTTTTCTTAAATCTCCCTAAAAGTATTTTGAGAACTTTCTCGAAATGAACCTCCTCAAAGTATCTTCAGATCTTTTCCAAATGTTTCTTTCAATTTTTTTGAAGAAACCACGAAACATTTCAAAACTTTCACAATTAAATCATTTTGTTTTTTTCAGTCCAAATTTCCTCAAATTTCTCTTGTAACTTCACCAAATTTTTTTTAGGAACTTTACATTTCTAACTTTCTATGAAGTACCTTCAGAACTTTTTCAAAGTTCTGCCTAAACTGAACTAACCCATTTTTCCCATGGCTTTTCTCAGAGCTCGGAAATGGCTCAAAATTGCATGTGATACCTACCCAATACTTCCCTGAGATTTCTGGAAAGTTCTTCAACGTTTCTTAGGAATTACCCTAAAATTCTCTTGTCACTCTTTGAAAATGTCAACAGTTGCTATCGAAAATTTGTCTTAAAGTCGATGCAACTTCATTAAAGTTTCGCAAAAACTATGATAAAAAACAAGTTCCATTAGAATTTCTGATACGTTTCTTAGGTATTCAAAACTTTTTTGCCATTTTCTCAAAATTCAGAACTACTAAAAATGTTTTGGCAATAGCCCCAATTATCCGACAACGTTCTCAAACTTTCTGCAAGGCCCATCACTCAAACATTCCTCAAATAAGTTTGTGAATGTCATACAATATACTTGTTAGCCTGACTCCAGGATGAAATGCATGCTACTAACCTCTGAAGACACTGATATTGACTGTCACAATACGAGTATTGATGGTCACAATTTCATTTCTGCAATGCTCCTAACTTTATTGAGCAACTGGGGGAATAATATTTACACTATAAGGCCTTGTTAATACTTAAAAAAAAACCATTCGTTTTGCCTTCCAGAGACTCAATATTTTATTAACAGAAGAACCGGCTGGAAAGAAACCCAACATAACCTAACCTCTACATTTATCTCGACATCCACAGTCCACATTTATCTCGAATCTGCCAATTTCCTGCCAGTTTTCCGAAAATCTAAAATTCTTTCCTTAGTAGTTCTCCAAAAAATCTATAGATACTTCATCAAAGTTCTCTCAAAACTTTAAATTAAACTCTGTTGAACAATCTCTGGATTACTCACGGAACATTTCAAGTTCCTTTGCCTCTTGATAAAAATATATCGCATCTGCTAAAGTGGTTTCTAGAAGCTTTTCATATATTTTCTGAGACCTTTTTTGAAACTTGGTTCGAAACTTCCTTCGGACCTTACTTCCTAAAGTCTTTCCGAAAACTTTCGTGATGTTCCATCAAAAATTTGCTTTCTTAGATTTTTTTTATAACTGATCCCTTTCGAAATTTCTCAAAACTTCCAAAAACAAGATGTTAATGTTGTGTTGATTGATTCCTTAACTCTACACAACATTTATTTCCGGACTTTTGCAAGATTTCACCGAAACTCTGCCAACATGACCTGGGAATCTACAGCAGCTCCAACATTTTTAGAAACTCCCTCCGAATACTCTCAACTCTTTTCGAAAGTGCACAGCTAGCCATTTTAACTATGTTTTGAGTCGTTTTTGACTTACTTTTGTCCAAAGTGGAATCACTCAAATTTGAGTGAATGTAACTGGGATTGACAAGTCGACAAATCAAAAATATCCATCTGATTTGAGTCGATTTTCTTTTATATGTCGACGCGGCAATACCAGTTACATTTACTCAAATTTGAGTTACTCCACTAATGACAAAAGTGAGTCAAAAACGACTCAAAATTAAGTTGCAATGGCTGGCCGTGCTCTCTTGGTATTTTCCAAAGTTTCTCCGGAAATTTCCCAAAATTTTAACTGTTTTTAAACAATATAAATTTTAACTAGCACAAACTAGAAAAATTTAAACACTTCACTTGTTCACTTTCTGCAATACAAAAAATTAAAACTGAAACACTTTTTCAAACTATCACAAGAGTACGCGAGCAAATTCCCTCTAAATCTACTAGAAAAAGCATTACTTTTGTCAGAATGGCCCATTTCGTCTGTGACATATAGACTTCTTCAGTATTGAGTGCGCGACGTTATAAAACACTTCAAATATTTCATCGAAACTGCCCAAACTTTCCATGAAACTTTCCAATATATTTTCCATCATCTTAAGGATCCCTTGCAACATTCACTATATTTTTAAAGGCCTTCCTCGAAATTTTCTCGATGACTCCCCAAAATTTCGAAATTTTCTTTTTAATATTTTCTACTGATTTAATATAATTAAATCAGTAGACAATTTCTTGATGTTCTCTTGAAACTTGAAATTCTTTTGGAAATTTTATATATCCCTTGGAACAATTCAAGCTTGTCATTAGAACTTTCTCAGGGTTGGTCTCGGTACTGCTCCCATCTCCCCATGGGACTTTTTCAGTATAATCTTTCAACAATATCCCAAAGCTTCGTAAATTTCCATCGAAACATTTTCAAAGGGTCCTCCTCGATCTGAGAAATGTTGGAATTGAGAGGAGACAGTCCAATGCTCCCCATCCAAATTATTTCACTTGGGTGTCCTGGTGGTCCCTCCCTTTCCCCGTTATATGTTATGTAATGCATATTTAATACATTTTGGCGTGGTTTATTCATATCATACTTTGTGATAGAAGAAAACTTTGCTGAAATTAATACTGGTTAGGCTACTGGTTCACCGTTCTTTATTTACTGACTAAATTTTGATTTGATCTACACACTACCAAAATTTCGTGTGAATTTCTGTCCCTGAGACCGATACCGTACTTTGTCTCATAAGAATGAGTTGAAAAGAGATTGGAAAAGAGAAAATAAATTCAATCACACACACTATTCGTCGGATTGCGTATGTTTGGTTTCGGAAGTCATAATTTTACATGAAATCTTTTTTTGTACTCTCCCAGTAACGATCTGCTTGACAAATGTCATCATGGAATCTTTGGTTACGTTCTTCGAATAGGTAGAAACGGCTTAAGCACCTCAAGACCTATTTCAGCATCGGTAAACGTTCCCATCACGCTCATTTTTTGGAGTATGATGCTCCATGTAGTGAAGCACCATACTGCAAAAAATGAGCGTGGTAGGTTAACGTTTACCCCGTGCTTGGAATAGGGTCTTGGGGTGCTTAAGCCGTTCCCTACCCAATGTCAAAGACAAATCACGTTTCATATTCTTAATTTCTTGCGTGTGTATAAAACTGCCCTGCAAATTTAGTTTTATCCGATAAATACATAAGATTTTATAGTAAATTAACCGTGTTGTAATTATTTCGTGTTCGCTCTTAACTTTATATTTATAAAGAATAAAACAGTCAAATTTGCTCTTGAATTTTCAATCTGCTGATAAATAATACATTCTGCATTCGAAATCCTCGCGAATGGGTTCTGAAACTTTCTTTATCTTCACAGTTTGAAAGAAACAAGTTATCAAATGCACAAAAAGGTAACGCTAGATTTTGCAGAAACTAATCGGACGTTTCATGTAAATTTAAGCCAGATAACGCCTGAATCTAGTCTGTTGTATGAAAGATTGCAAACATTGTTGTATGGTGCATGAAAGATTGCAATCAACTTCGTTATTTGCGCTTCCTTTGGCTTGGAGTTAAACGGATGGAAATTTTCTGGATTTGTCATTCATCATTTTTTTTTCAGTGTTGATCTCAATCAGAAATTTCCATTGGTATTAAACAAACGTCAGTTAATTTTGATAGTAGCAAGTGATTTTACCCGCCATTAACATTATTAGGCTTACCAATGTGAGGCTTGCTATGAGATTTGAAGTTTGCAGAGAGAGGTACGAAGCGAAAGTATTGACAGATCCGTCTGAAAATTGAATAAAAGTTATGGTTAAAAAGGGAGAGTCCACCCTTAACTCAATCGATAAAAACAGCTATAAAACAACAGCATGATGGAAGTGGCTGGATTCGTTACCTGATATGGGCTAGAATTGTTGTCCTAAACAAGAATTTCTTTACACTTTGTCACGCAGTCATAGTGATTTCGAGAAGTTATCTGTCATCGCAAGCTCTTAATGCACGAGGAAATGCATTTAGCCCACCAAGTTGAAAAACAGGTAATAGGCTTATATTTTTTTTAACAACAAGCTTGAAATACTAAAAGGGAAATAATCGTACTGGCATTGAAATGTCCCCATTTGATGATTTTCAATAAATTCTTTCAATTTTCAGGCTGTCGTTCTTTGCAAGTTTGAGGTTATAACTATAACAAATGAAACATTTAACCACAATGTTTAAAACAAAATTAGCCGTTTGTTTCCGCTTCTATAATAGAGACACTGAGCCTTCATCTTGAAATCAAGGAGACATAGTGTTCGGAAAATCATTCTCAAATCCCATAAATTGAGCTTCCTAGAATGAATAATCTGATATTCAGAAATATCAGTCGCCTTAGTTTCCAATATCTGAAAACTAAGTTAGGTACTCAATTTACATTATAAAAAAAAATCCTTCATCGTTGCATTGAATAGGACTTTCCCGTAGAAACCACGCAATAGATATAATTACCGGCAAATGAAGTGCTTTTAAAAAGACTTTATTTTCTTGTTTACTTCGCCATCGTCGTCATCTTCAACCGTCGACAGCCCTTCTCTTAAGGACAGATCACCAACATCGTCCCTACCGTCTGTCTGGACCTATCTTTACCCAGTCTCAGTATCGATAGCAGCCGGGAAAAAGGGACCTCTCGATACTCGATTTCTTCCCCCATCTTCACTGCTGCAACTTAGTGTGCACAATCGAGGACACAAGTTTAATTGCATTCAGTCTGGGTCTTCGCCGCCGCCGCCGTCTTTATTCGCAAGTCCTTCTTTTATAGTCTGTTTGTTTTTGTTTTTCTCCAACTGCAACGGGGGAAAACAGTATTGAATTGCAAACAACTCTCGCAATCTATGGACGGCACTGAAAGCTGTTTATAAAAGATAGTTTTCAATGAACATCGAAACAACACGACAACAACGAGCAGGAAAGAAATCTGTTTGATCGAGCATCTCTCGCTCTGAATAAGCTATTGATTGAATTCTTCTTTTTATGACCAACAACTTTGTGTGGAAGGTTGCATCCTGATGCGGCTTTTTGATTCAAGGATAAAAATAATTTGTAACTGACACTCGCCCTTCAACCAGCCACCGTGTAATTTGGCTAAACCACAAAATCTGTGTTCACTTAACATCAGTCCGGATAAAATGCACTTATTTAAACCAGAGAGTATCATATCCGCTTCGATCCAAAAGAGGGGGAAAAGACAGTAGTTCACGTAATCCACTGACATGAACTAGAAGGACACAACATTAAACGACACCCGGCGTCATCCTTGTCGTCGGTCACACTACACAACAAAGTGTTTTACAATTCTGATCCCTCCCCCTCCCCATAATCCTCACGACCAACTCTCACGACGACACAACTTGACTATATCGCGCTCGAAACTTCCATTACTGGCATCGACTCAAAGAGGATTGCTTCATCCTTTTGGATTTGTGTGCGCTACTTAGGTACAGCGAGGGAGCGCCCATTGATGATACCATTTCCTTCTCCCTCCCCTTCACAACCCCCCTCGACAACGCCACGTTTTCGATTCGTTTTATCTATGTTTTTACTGCCATTTCAAGAACGTGGTCCCACAGAGCTCTGATGTCCTGTCGTCGGAGCATGTCTCGCCAATGGAGGTGGGTGGACCGGGGTAGGGCAGTGTGTTCAGTTTGATAACCTTGTGTCTCGGGTCTTGTCCTGGCCCAGGTCCTGCGTTCAGTCCCCGTCTATTAAGTATCGAAAAACGAGTTCTGCGACGTTGCTGCTGCTGATGCTGATGCTGCTGCGGTTTGCTGGAGGGGAATAAGACATATCCCTTTCCTGACGGTGATGGTGGGCCACACTTTTGATGGGAATTTCCGCTTGAGGCGGACTCTGGATTGGATCGACACGGATACATTCGGGGTGATGTTTCTATACATGATCCACAAGCAACAAAGTGTGTGTTTGTTTCGCTTTCCATGCGGTGGGAATTTGAATGGGTTGTTTCTTTTTTTTTGTTCAGACGAGTTCTCAGTGTGTTTTCCGGGTGGGGGGTTGATCCTGCGGCGAAATGCTTAATGGCGAGATGGAACCGTTCGTTGGTTGGTCGGGAGAGGTTTTGAAGTGACATTGTCACCGGAAAGTGATGGAAGAAACCTATGATAGCACGTCACATAAATGTTAGCAAGGGAAGTTTTCCCATCGCCAGAAACTACCCATGCCAGGTACAATCGGTATATGGCGGTTTTAGAACCGCTGTTCGGCTATTGTGATTAAGATAACATCTACCTGGTTCTAAAAGAGTTTTGAAGTGCTTTGAGATTGTTGAGAATGGAATACGTACTGTTCAAAATACACATCTCATCGCCAACAATTTATAAGGTACAGCCCCATTGAGTTGTTCGGAATGATGTCGTAGGACTACGCAACTAAATATAAACCATTCAAGTTGTACAATATTCTTTGCATTAACCCTTTCAAGCCTAAAATTTTCCAAGCGTTATTGTACAAGCATTTTGGTGTGTTCTGAACAGGGCTGGCAAAATGAAAAATTATCTACGATTTTTACCGAACTACGTTTGATAATCACATCGGGCGAGAAAACGGCGATGGAGATTTTCTTCTAATTTTTCGTCATGACAGCACGTGACAGTGCTTTGGTCATCGCTATTACAAACACTTTTGTTGATATAATTGTAAGTTTCATAACAAAACTTGAAATAAAACATCCACTCTGTCGACTAAACAAATTCCCAAGGAACAAAATCTCATGACTGCATGATGGTGTGGCAATGACAAGAAATCTTATGATAGTTCATTTCTTCTCGTGACAGTGAGATGGCCTGTTTTTTCATTGTCACATGATGGCCGTGAGATTTACCAGCTCTGGTTCTGAATTAATTGGTGCTCAATCACAAAGAGATGATTGGAAGAAGTAGGATATTGTTTTTTTTAGATGTGCTAGGTCGTCCAAACTATGCTGAAGTTTAGAACTTATGATCTCCAGTTGTAACTAGCTGTAAAGTAGCTTTATCCGCTTTACAATGTTATGATATACAGGGTGGCAACGTAGAAATGATACACTCCGGAAATTGTTATAAAACGTAAACAGAATTGTATTTCTCATTCATTTCACTTTTAATAACAAGACAAAATGTTAAACTTTTATTGTGCTTAGTGAAGTTCAAACCTTTCACCTTTGTATTTAATCACGGTACGGAGACGCTTCTCAAAGTTTTTGCAAGCCGCACGCACCACCTCCTCCGGCATTTGATCCCAAATCTCAACCAAGCGTTTTTTAAATGAGTCCAAACACATGTGCTTCATATTGCCCAGTTTTCCAAGCATGTAGCCCTAGATGCTGAAGTCCAGTGGGTTCAAATCAGGTGACGATGCAGGCCATTCTGAGCAGCTGATGAAACATGGTAAATTTTGCTTACACCAATGCTGAACAACTATGGCCTTATGCGCTAGAGCTGAATCTTGCTGGAAGCAAAAACTTTCCGCACCGAAAAGTTTCTTAGCATAGGGAAGTAGGTGGTCCTTGATGACGTATTGTAAATAGTACTCTTTGTTTATTTTCACCCCCCTGTCTATGAACAGCAGCGGTAATTTGCCTTTTGACGATATTGCACCCCAAACCATCACCGCAGAGGCATTTTGATATCGTCCAACCCCTCGTTTGTCAGTCGGTATTTCACGAAGATTTGTTCCATATACACGATCATTTTGTTTGTTCAGGGACATTTCCAGAGTAAACAATTTTTCATCTGAAAAAATTATGTTATGACCAGCGTGCGTCTTAAGCAACGCACGTGATCTGGCAACTCTGTCTTCAATATTCTTGCGTGTCAATCCGTGAATCCTCTGTTTTTTGAAAGCTCCATATCCAAGGTCACCTTTCAATATATTTTGCATTGATGTGTGACTCATTTTCATTTCACGCGCCATTTTTCTCGCCGACCGAGCCGGATTCCTTCGAATTCGCTCATTAACTGCCTTGATCGCTGAGGGCGTCCGTACACTGCGTTTTTTACCGGGTTTCTTCTTAGGGACAACAGTACCAGTATCTTTGAAACGTTTTATGGTCCTGTACACAAATAATCTGCTCAACTTCAAATGCGACAGCTTCCTTCTGATCACCAAATTAGTCAATCCGTCAAGATGCAAGATCCGAATTTGTTCTCTACATGAATCCATTTCTATTTTCGTCAACTTAAGAGCACTAATTCAGTTTGTTGTTTACGAATGAACTGACAACAAGTCACTGTTTCAAATCGTACACAAGGGGTCTACCGATAATGGTATACATTGTAGCGAGGAGATCACAAATGAGTGTATCACTTTCATGTTGCCACCCTGTATATTCAAACATATCCAATGAATGCCCTGGAAGACCAACAAACATTACGAGATAATTTTCGGATATTAATACCAAACTAACTAGCTTAACTTTGTTCCCAAGTAGCACACTACGATTATAATTGGTTGTCGTAACTTGATTTTGACTTAGCAAGTCATATTTATGTTATCTTAACCGAATGGCAACAAGTGTGCTGCTAGGGTATAACCCATGAAGCTACTGCTACAATTGCAGGACTTAAGTTTCGAATGACCTCAAACTAACAAGATTATCCTACGATGTCTGTGGAGGTTTCAGAATATTCATTGAATATGTTTGAACAGTTATCGTAATTGGAAAACTAGGAGAATTTAAAATAAACACTTCATTAGATCACTTTTTTAAAATAAGTGTTAATTTTAAGCTCTCCTGGTTTCCCAATTACAATTGTTCTACTAATACACTCAAAAAAGTTTTTTAAATAGTATTTAAAAAAAGTGAAGGTAGTTATCGTAGTTTCGTATAGCCCAGGAGGCTACGGTTACTACTGTAAATCTTAAATTTTGAACTCAAGTCTGCTTTTATGAACTTGAACATCCCAGATAATCTGATAACGACTTGTGACCTGACAGAAGGTTCACTGAATGTGTTTGAATACATATCGTCACCTTTCATAGGTTATAAAGCTTATGTTACGACTGTAGATCCTCACTTCTGAACTCAGGGGCAGTATTGTTGACCTAGAACATCAAAGATATCTCATTATATCTATTTACCATCCAGAAGGCTCTCTTCAATTGGTCAAATACATATTGCTACTTTGTTTGGTCCAGAAAGCTACAGTTAAAGCTGAAGAGTTTCAGTTTTGAATTCCAGTATAGTTTAGATAACCTAGAAGATTATCTCATAAAGTCTGTTGGTCTCGCAAAATATTCAATAAATATGTTTCAATAAACAGCGTAGCTTTGTTTAGAACAGGAAGCTTTTGTTACAACTGTAGGTCCTATTTTCTGATCTCAAGAAAAGTTTGGATAACATTTTGGCAAAACATGGTATATTGCTTTAAAATGTTTATTGACCTTTAAACATGTTAATCAAACGTGTTGGAATATTCATTGAAGCTTTGCATTGCCTTAAAAATTACTGTTACAACTGTTAATCTCAAGTTTTGAATGCCATGTCGGTTTGGATGACCTAGAGGATCAGAAAGTTATAAAATATTGACTGTTGACCTCCCAAAAGATTCATTGGATATATTTGAATACAAATATATCCAATCCAAAAAGCTCTGTTACCACTGTAGATATTTTATTATGAACTTGAGGACAGTTTGGATGACCTACAATATCCCAAGATTGTCGCATTATTACTGATGACGTTCTACATTTTTCAATGATTATTGTGAAATACATATTGTTCTTTTGAATACTCCAAAAACCTATGGTTAGAACTGTAGATCTTATGTTCTAAACTCAAGGACAGTTTGGATGACCCCGGCATTCCAGCTTATCAGTTTATGTTTGTGTACACTCTATAAGGTTGAATATGTAGCGTTACTTTGTATAGCCCAAAAGCTATACAGGACAATTTTGATGACCTAGAACATCATAAAATTATCAAATAATGACTGTTGACCTTCCAAAGGGTTCATTCAATATGTTTGAAAAATCAAACAATTTCAAAATCTTATATTACCCTAAAAGCTTGTGTTACAACAGAAGACCTGAAGTTCTGAACTTGAGTGCATTTTGAATAGCCTAAAACATCCTAGAAAGATACGAGAATGTTAAAAGTTTATCACCAAAAATAATAATACGCATACATATGTACCATATTCTCATACGCTTCATACTATTAATAAGGCATTTATTTTTTCTTCCTGAACTTCTTCATATTCTGGATGCTCTAGGTCGTCAATTAGGCCTTAAGCTCAATTTTTTCATATTTGCGAGATAGAAGAATCTATGTAGAACAAATTTGCCAAAGACAGTGTACACTTTTATTCAGTCTGTGATTTTATACAGCCATTTTCCTTTAGGGGTCATATATGATCCCTTAGGCCTGAAGGGGTTAATATACTTTTAAAACAAGGCTTAACATTTATGAATATTTCAATAGTATGTGGACCGAAATCAACATTGTTTGCTATTGAAATTGATGCGTAGAAACATTGCCGATCGATAGCTGCAAAATAAAAGTAAGTTTTTTGAGAAATGACTGAGATATTTACGCTGAGATATTAATCTAATAAGATATGACTGAGATATTAATCTGACCGCTTTTCGTGACGGTCGTAACGCCATTTTTTTAGATTGCACTACAGTATAGAAAACAAAGACGTAGTCTTACGTCAAAAATATCTTTTTAAGAGCCACCCATTGAAAATCTAAACATAATAAAAGAAATTAACAATTGAACTTTAAAATTGGTTGAGTTTTATTATTAAATAAAAATGTAAAAATGTTAAAAATGGTAAAAATGTTCATCCATTGTCAATAGTCAACGTTGGTGGAAAATGAGACAAAGGAATTCAGGCTACTTTGTTAAACTTTGAGAAGCGTCGTTGCCCTAAAAGCAGTTGCTTAATTACATTATTAAATCGTCGGAAGCTTTAATTACTCATTACTTTTAATTTAGTCATAAAGTTGAGAATTATTTTAGGTAATTATGTTTTTTAGCACGCTGTTCCCGCTGGTAATATTCATACGAAGGGCAGTTGTAGGACATAAGGTCGAAACACAAAAAGTCGGTAGGACAGAATGACGCACGAAATCCGAATCCGTAGAATAATCCGAACAGGGTTAAACGTTCGAATGAGGGTGTTTTGATCAAAATTTGGTCGATTTAAACTTGACGCATTTCCTTTCATCGTGCATTAAAAATTTTTGCACACCACCCATTTTGAAGATGTGTGCGTGTAGCATCATGCCTCTATTTTGAAGTTGAGATTAGTACTTCAGTTATAAACATGTAGTCGAAGAAAGAGTAGCAACGCATCCAAAACTCACGCAAATTGTTGAATGTGGCTAAGTCAACTGTTACCAACGTATTAAAGTGTTCGGTGAACGTTTGTCGACAGCCAGGAAAGTTGGATCGGGGAAATCGAAAGCCGGAGGCCACAGCAACGACAACAATAGTTGTTCGCTGTTTCGAGCCGAACCCCAACCTCTCCCTCCGAGATGTCGCTAAAAGCTGGGAGTGGCGCCTTCAACCGGGGATAGAGCTAAGAAACGAGCTGGACTGTCGACTTACAAGAAAGTGGTGACTCCAAATTGCGACGATAAACAAAATTTGTCGGCCAAAGCACGATCCCGAAAGTTGTACACGACGATGCTGACGAAGTTTGATTTCGTGGTACAGGACGATGAAACTCACGCCAAGGCAGACTTTGAACAGCTTCCTGGACAGAAATTTCATACGTCAACCAGACGGGGAAAGGTGGCAGATATTTTAAAGCACATTAAACTGTCAAAGTTCGCGAAGAAATATCTGGTGTGGCAGAGCCATCTGTTTACATTGCTACAGGAACCGTCAACCAGGAAATGTATCTGCTCGAATGCCTACAAAAACGTCTACTGCCTTTCCTAAAGCAACACAATTGTTCCGTTCTATTTTAACCGGATTTGGCATCTTGCCATTACGGAAAAAGGCCATGGAGTGGTATGCTGAAAAAAAACGGTCAAGTGATGCCCAAAAACAAGAACCCTCCCAACACGCCAGAGCTCCGCCCTATCGAACAAAATCGTCAAGCAGAACCTTAAGAAGACTCGAAAATCTGTTGTGGGCGAGGAACAGTTCAAGGCAAACAGGCGTTCTACGGCGAACAAAGTGGACAAGGAGACTGTACAAAATCTTAGGGC
>JASCZW010015842.1:0-19798 GCA_034211315.2 Aedes japonicus
TTACACTTGATATATAATTTAATAGGAACTTGACAGAACTACTGAACTTTGAGTAGACTTCTAAAATAAACCATTGAATTTGTACAGGTATTTGAACTTAAAAAGGGTTTCTAGAGAGGATTGATACAATTCTAAAATTGGCTTCAAATTAAGGTTTAATAATTTTACAGATTACAGCTCCTACAGTTTCTGTTTTGCTGGTTAACTGTGAATGTTATTGAAAGAAAGCAATACAACAATTACTTCATACAATTCGTGATTGTCGTGTTTAACAACTTGAACCAACAACAATTTGTTAGTTCTGCAGTTTTAATAAGAAACAAGTTACATTACAATGATAATTGTAGGCAAAGAATTGGGAAATCCATTATATCAAAGACAAAAATTTTACATTTTATATGAGTTATTCAATCATTAAGAAATCATTATACTTAAAACATGAATTTGCTTCAAATACTAGTCCCTCACGCAAAGTGATTGACTCTGTCTTATAACTTTCGGTCGGGAACCGACAAGGTTTCGTACATTGACCCATTTTTTCTTCAATTCTTGATCTGTCTTAACTGCCTCTGGATATTTGCGATATTTCTGATTCATAATAGTCCATTATTTTTCGACTGGTCTCAACTTTAAAGTTTTGGAGGATTTAGATCGGTGGATACGAAGTTGATCTAATTTTTATCATGCCATTTCAGCACGTATTTTGAGTAGTGACATTACGTCAAGTAAGGCCAACACATTGGTGGGCTCTTGTGCGAGCTCAGTAGTGGAAGAAGGCGTTTTTGTAGACATGTCTTTACCTACGACATTTTTTTATTACGACATTTTTGCCTAACATCCCACTGCGTTGGTTCGAGTACCACCGTATACATGCCCTTTTCGCTCAATTTTCATAAAAAAAAACATCTGTTACATTTCCAATCCTGCCGCACACTAGCGGAACTATCAAAAACTTTCTCTTCATATCTTTCATTCTAGCCAAAAACATTGTTGTTCACTCTTGGTGCCTCATGGTGATGAGCGAACATCTCCTTCTACATCATAATCGTTACTCCTCGCACGGAGAATAAATAACATAACAATTAATGTACATGAGGATTGTTCTAGAAACAAATGCAACATTTTCTTTTGTGTATAATTTTTGCAATTCCATGGGTAAAATCGATGAAATCGATCTCGATAATCGATGATGGTAATAGTAGTTTAGAGTTAATCTTTAGATGTGCAAAATTTTACAATTTATGAAGAGGTTATCAAGATGGTTTCCAAGCATTCAGTGCTGTGACAATAAATCATGGGTGTGGGCGTGGGTCCTCCCTTAGCTCAGTCAGTAAAGGCGCAGCTACAAAGCAACACCATGCTGGAGGTGGCTGGGTTCGATTCCCGGTCTGGTCTAGGATTTTTTTCGTTAAGGAAAATTTCTCGACTCCCTGGGCATAGCGTATGATTGTACTTGCCACACAATTATACTAATGCAAAATGGTACCTGGCATCGAAAACTCTCAATTCATAACTGTGGAAGTGCATCTAGAACACTAAGTTGATAGCAAGCAATAAGCTAATTGTGAAAGCAATAAGTTTGAAATGCTAAAGAAGAAGAAGAAGTGGTCGTGGAAGATCTAGGCCAGTCTCACAGAAGGATCGCAAAACAGTTGGGAATCGACAATTCGATCGTGTCCCGTGTGATAAAATCGTTCAAGGAGACCCAGACGACCCAACAGCAAGATGGCAAGGTAAGACGACCGACTCCGTGCACGCAAGGAAGGTGAAGGATTAAATCAAGCGCATCCCGAACTTCATGTCTTCATGGTAAGGATGATGTCTAACCGAACCGATAAACAGAATACGGTGGCCAAATCCCGCGAGTGGTTGTTGCAGCCGAAATGCATCGTCGACAAATTTGCCAAGAAGTTCTTGGTATGGCAGGCGATCTGAGGGTGCGGTAAATTCGGGAAGCCGTACATAACGACCGGCACCACCATCAGCAGCCAAATATATAAAGAACAATGCCTCCGGAACCGCCAGCTGGAATCGTGTCATTACTCGAAACCGGTGATGCAGTGGTACAAAACCAACGATGTTGTTTTTGTGTCGACGGAGGCAAACCCGCCAAACTCGCCAGAACTTCGCCCAAGAGAATAATTATGGGCGATTATGGAAGGCAAGCTCCGGAAAACAGTGAAGGTATTCAATCGACAAGGACTTCAAAAAGGAGTGGATGAAAGTGTGTAAGAATTATGGCGCAAGTGTCACACAGGATTTGATGCGTAGATGATATATTAATATTTTCTTAGACATCACGTGAATTCAGCTTATCGGTTTTCAAAACTGCGAATTCAACCCTGTTATCCAGCATCCAGCATTGATATTTTGTGAAAGTGCAGAGGTGTTCTCGACTTTTAACAAAACGAGTATCACGTCAATACATTCCTACTCTCTCCTTATTTATTTGACGTGTATTCAAGCAGGGCAGGTGCCGGTATTGACTTAGTTTGGGATCACCAGTTTTAACATATTGAGGATGTATGTTGATTCCAAGCATAGTATGTTGATTCTTTGCGTAATAACAGCTGATCTGGCAATAACGGAATAGCAAGCTTGGGTGGTCAATCATGCTCACGCTGATGGAGAGCTCACTTTGGATGTTGGTAAACTTGTTGTTTGAAACTTTAGTATTGAATGCTTGCATGAAAGTTAGGTTAAATACTTAAATGGTTAAATGCATAGAATTCGATTCGCGATTCCTCGGTTAGCCGATTTGACCCAACATTAGACTTTTATCGAAACTTTATGTTGCTTGGGTAAGGTATGTTGATTGAATGTATTAGAGTGACTTTCGCTGAAAACTGAACGATGTCTTTCGGTAGTGAGTGCGGGAAATTTGGAAAGCTCAGTACCGAATACATAAATGGATCGACTTCGATGGTCAGAAAATCTTGCTGAAAATTATCGATGGTAATTGTCGACTGTAACTCGTGGACTTCTATCATGCAATTTATCGTACGCTCCGCTTCACTACTTGCCAACAATAATGCGACCTGGTTTTCTTTGTTGCATAAGGGAAACATTTTTAGCTGATGAGTCGACAACTATCAATGAAGGCATCTGACAAAAATGTTTTTGGCCACACGGTTGGGTCAAGTGATGCTTCCTTTCACTGTTTGTCATTTCCATCATTGAAAGAACTTTAATGTGTTATGTAACCAAACATTGAATTCCCACCCTCTTTCCCATCCGTAATTTGTAATCTCTATTAACCTCGAGACGGCCGAGAGTAATCGGCTCTATCCTCCTAACTTTAGTTTTAAGATAAATGATTTCGATTGAGCCTGTACAAATAAATGATTAATAAAAAAAAACATTGAAGGAACTGAATGCAAACTTTTTCAAAATTCCATCCCTGCACAGAGGCCTGCGCACATTGGTAGACTGCTCTGTTTGCAAGCAATTTATCACAAGTTCAAAGGTAGGATTCTCCGTAAGATGGTAATCGATCCTGGAAAAATATGTCAAAAAAATCATTAAGGTGATTTTTTTAAAAATAAAACCAGGGTGAATACAATTTCACCTTTAATATTGACGTCACTGCCTAAGGGACTACTAAACGTCGAACGTTGGGTTCTCTATAGAGTTTACACATACACCTCGCTCGAAGTGCCATTTTATAAGAAGCAATCCTATGTTTGTCACAGCATAAGCAAAGGGAAAAGCATTTTCACATGACAGTATAAAATTTATGTCTATGCTAAATAACAATAGCGCAATCATGTTCAGTGAAGATTGTAAAACATACCTGAAAGCGCGTTCGCCACCCAAACCGCCAACCATTCCGACTGGGGCTGTAATAATTCACGCGTTACCAGCTCGTAAAACCTACTTCCCGATAGAGAAAAAACATAAAACACTACACCGTTCAAGGCTCGAGAGCTGTCGGCTTGTTTGTTCGCTAAGCTTGCCCTATGAAGAGGATCGCACTCACCGTCCACCCGAATAAGATAACAACGAAAAACTGCTGTCGGCAAAGCCACAGAAAAACAAATATGGCAAATTTATTGCATAAAGATACTTGCTCCGAAACGTCTCACTCCTCTGACAATGTGTTTTCAACCAATTCTACAAATTCCATGTGCTCACCAGACACAAAGTTAAACATTGCAAGCAGGCAGCCAGGCAGGTGGGATTTTGGAGAAAGAAAAAAATATCCTTTGATCCTCCCGGAAAACGAGCCTACGGTGTTCTGTTTTTGGCACACTTCCAAATAATCCCGGCACTCGGGCACGCGTTTTCCTATCTTCAAACTTTCTTCAACAATTTCTTCCGAAGGAGAGATTTCCCCTTTCCGTCTCCATCGAATATGGGGTTGTTCTGGTTTCCTTTTTCCTTTTGACAAACTTTACTCAAAAAGTTTTCGCTCTTTGCACGTTCAATCAATGCACCCTCGGGTAATGAAATGTGTTACACAACAAAATATCCACTCAACCTTCCAAGAAAGACAAGTTCCGTGTATCTTGGAAATGTTCAGTCTTCCTGCCGTAAGTGTCAGTAATCTAATCGAAGAGCTAACAATAAATAAGTATATATCAACCATTCGCATACGGGATCAATTATAACCTTCTCCGGTGGCGAATAATCACTTGAGAGGCAACAATCGACTCGACAAAAAGTTTCGGCATAAAACTAATGATGCTAACCTAATGAATGTCTAATTAAATGTTCTGTTTTCCTTGTCTGCTGTCTGCCCCGATCCAAAACACTACAGTTTAATCCGTAAATGACCTCTCGGCAATGGATGGTTATCTAAGGATTAATCGCCCTCCCATGCTCATCTCTGGATCGGCTTACGTTTGCACATCTGCTTGAAACTGGACGCAAGAAGTTAATGGCCCTACCATCGGCTGCCCAGACCCAGTCAGGCATGGAATGGTACTTGCCATCAGGTGATTAAATAAAGCGTGGCTTTTTATTTGACCCCTTTTGATTGCGCCAAGTCAGCATTTGGCACACTAGTCGGGACAGACAGTACAGAGAGAAAATTTGCCGCCATTATCGGGTGGTGCTCTGGTGGTCATTATCACCCAGCTTAACTTACGATAATTACGTGTGCAGTTATCACACTAGCACTCCACTGATGCCTGATGCTGGTCATCTCCGAAGGGGATCATTAAGGGATTCAGTGGAACAGGGATGACACTTTGGGAGGTGTCGTGTTTGGATGGAAATAATGCGGGGACATGTAAGTACGTAGAGTAACCAAATGGAAACACCAGGGTAAACTTTCCACTTTTTTTTTGCGGTACGTCAGCAGAGTTACTGTACCAATAGATGTGCATGAATTGTATTGGTACATATAACGCTTTAGCAAAATGAAAATCACAGGTAAAAAAACACTTCCGAGAAATAATTTAACTTGAAAAATCACAGTCATTGTTCAACGAAAAAAAAACTTCACAGCTCTCCATCCATACACCATGTGGTGAGTCAGTGCATCTGGAATTATATGCCAGTGACTCACGCGCACATGCGCATTAGCTTCGTTTTTGCTTCTCATCGAAGGTTTACATTTAAGAATGTCTGAAAAATCGGACACTTCATTCGGCAACAAAAGGCCAACGGCTGGATCTAGCAGGCTGCCACTACTCTAAGGAGGTACTAGAATGATATGCTGCAAACAATGTTAATTTCTACGCCAACGAAATAAATCCTCCGAATTTCCCTGAGTTCAGACCGATTGAAAAATATTGGGCAATTATCAAGCAGAAACTTCGAATATGCGGTAGAGAAGTGACAAATGCATAACAAATGCGTTTCAAGTGAAATAAGTTGACCGGTACAGTGTCACCAGCGACTGTGCAGATCATAATGGCATCGATCACAAGTAAAGTTCGACAGTTCGTTCGGAACTTTTTATAATAAGCCTGAATAAATACCCATTTCTTTAACGTTTTGATCAACCATGTATGTTGTTTAATTTTTGAGCTATGATCACTTGAATGCGTACAAATTTACTTCGAATCGTGCTTTATATCATTAAGTAAGCAATGGCAAACAAGCCGCTTTGAAAGGAAATGTCGGGTTGGGCAATTGCTTAATTTAGTACATTGGGGCAGCTTCTTTCGGCAGGGAAGATCCAAGAAAATGACTTCACGTTCAGTCGAGTAATAAACCAACACTCACCAGTTTCATATCTCCTGTTTTTCTTTACAGTTCTGATTTCAGTTTTAATTCTGTCTATCTCTTTCACACTTAACTATCTCTTATTCTCACAATCCACCATTTTATTTTCAATGTTCGAAACCGATGTTATTCAATTTACCGAATCTTGTTTGCAATATACAACAACTCCTTATCCCTTACAGATTTGTGATAATTCTTATGTCCTTAGATCCAATGAAACCCAAACAACCATTTGCAAACTAATAAAAAAAACTAATAGGTACAGCCCCATTGGGTTATTTGGAATGATGACGTAGGACTACGCAACTTAATGTATGCCATTCAGATTGTACAATGCAATGTTTTTCGAATTAACCTTGAACTTGAACATCCCAAGATAATCTTATAATGACTGATGAGTTTACATAAGATTCACTGAATGTGTTTGAATGCATATCGTCATTTATAATGAAATAAAGCTAATGTTACAACTGTAGATCCAAACTTCGGAGCTCAAGGACAGTTTTGGTGAACATCCCAAGATATCTCATTCTATCTGTTTACCTATAAGACTCACTTTAATTGGTCAAATACATTTTGTAGCTTTGTTTGGTCTGGAAAGCTACAGTTACAAATGTAGATTTTCAGTTTTGAATTCCAGGATAGATTTGATAATCAATAAGATTATCTCATAATGTCTTTTGGACTTCCAAGATATTCAATGAATATGATTCAATACACAGCGTAGCTTTGCATAGCCCAGAAAACTTGTTGCAACTTTATGTCCCATGTTTTGATAAGAATAGTTTGGATGACCCAGAACACGTCATATGGTTTTATAATGTTTATTGACCTTTAAGGATATTAATTTAATATGTTTGCATATATGTTTGTCACTTTGTATTGCGTAAAAATTGCTGTTATAACTGTAAATTTTATCTTCTGAACGCCAGGACAGTTTGGTTGACCTGGAGGATCAGAAAGTTATAAAATATTGACTGTTGACCTTCCAAAAGGTTTATTGAATATGTTTGAATACATATAGTGATGATGATGGTCCCGCCACTTACCCCTACAAAGGTTTGAGCTAGACGATTTATCTATTAGATAATTTATTTAAAAACAATTCAACCAGTTATGCAAAACCAAAAACGAACTGATTGTATCTACAGATAAAAACTTCTTCCAAAACTGTTCATTTGCTTTACATATAGATCCATACATATAGTCACCTCATATAGCCCAAATAGCTACTGTTACAACTTTGGATCTATGTTTTGAACTTAAGGACAGTTTGGATGCCCTTAAATATCTGCATTATGTCTATTGCCCTTTTACGCTATTCAATGAAAATACATATTGTTCCTTTGCTTACTCCTAAAACCTACCTATACTATCTATTACTAAAGTTGTAATAGATCGTATGTTCTGAACTGAAAGATAGTTTTGACGACCGCGATCATCCTAGTTTACCTTGTAATGTTTGTCTACATTCTAAAATATTCACTAAATGCGTAGCGTTGAATACGTAGCGTTACTTCGTACAGCCCAAAACGCTAAAGTTACTACTGTAGATCTTAAGTTCTGGACTCAACGACAGTTTTGATGACCTGGAACATCACAAAATTATCAAATAATGACTGTTGACCTTCCAAAATGTTCATTCAATATGTTTGAATACGTATCATACCTTATGTAGCCCTTAAAGCTACTGAACTGTAGATCTGAAGTTCTGAACTTAAGTGCATTTTGGATAACCTAGAACATCCCAGAAAGATACAAAAATATTTAATATTTATTTATGTTATATTTATAATGTCTTTTTTTTTAATTGTACCCCAATTTTGAAAACAAAGACGTAGTCCTACGTCAAAAATCAATATCGAAAATTCATCAAGTATTAAACAAAATCCTTTTATTGCTTCTTCATTACTCTTCTTTTTCTTCTTCTGACTGAGTTTTGTGGAATCCCTATTTTCGTATCTTCATCATTTAACTGTTCTAAATATTGTTCTTGATAAATAACCGCATTGGCCGGATAACCGTGGAAAGAAGAACTTGTACCAGACAGTTCTTCATCTTCCCTTATTCTTTTTCTGCCAATGTTAACTTCAAAAGATCTTGCTTCACCAACATGCTGCGGCAAATGATCTTCTAGTTGAGCTGCTGATTGGAAACATTGGAAACTCTCCACGGAAAACCACTGATTGATTAATTTTCCGGCATGATTCACCGGCAATTTCAACTGACGCTTGTGCACCCATACCATTTTACCACCGAGAGAAATCTGGAAAATATGTGGAAATACTGGTTTAGCAGAAATCCAGTTTCTGATGTCAGTTTTTAGGATTTTTTTATTTTATCAGGTCTCAAACTTCAGACTAACAAAACGATCAGGTTTGGTTTCCTCTTTCCTGTTGCAGGCATGCTGGTCATCATTGTAACATTCCGTTAGATTGTTTTTAAAACAAGTTCTAGGGTTAATCAAATCCAATATGGTTGTGAATTTGTGAGCGCAACCGTTCAGATAGATATTTGCCATCATTTGCAAAGCAAATGTTTCTGTAGTTAAAAAGAAAGTAAGAAAATTGTTCGTCTGTATCCAACCTTCTTATTTCCCGATCCAGAAAAAACTTTTTGAACACCTCCTTTACCAAACGAACCATTCTTTCCGCTTTGCCATTGCACTCAGGATAATATGGGGGGCTTTTTGTGACCCGAATTCTTTACTTCTCAATAAAATTCACAAAATGGTGTGAATTAAAAGGTCAGTCCGTCAGTCACCAAAACATCCGTTAAACCGAATTTAGCGAAAATTCTAAGAGAAACATTAATTACCTTCTTATAGTCTGTGCCATTCCACATGTATTCCAAATCCTTCCATTTTGAAAAACTGTCTACGATGACCAAACACTTATTTCGCTCAAAATAAAAAAAAATCTGCATGCAGTCGACTAAACGTTTTTAAGGGATCCATTGTGAATAAGATGTTGGTTATGTAACTGTATTCATTTCGTTACAAATGGTACGAAATGTTACAAACATTTCTAAATCCCCATTTATACCGAACCAGTAAACTGTCCATCTTGCGAGATGTTTAATTTTGCTGATTCCCGAGGGACTTGCGTGTAACAATTTAAGCACCTTCATTTTCATACTTACAGGAGTCTACTGGGGAGGAAGAATGCGTGGACATACCGTAACGTTTGCATTTAAAAAAAATGGACAAACATTGCCGATTTTTCATGGGTTTACCTTCACCCGCACTGGCAAAACAACCCATGCAGCATCAATCATAGTAACCCATGAGTCAGCAGACAGAATTTGACAGCTCTATCAGTCGAACTCTAACCGTGATGGCAAAAACAGTGAAGCAACTCCGTTCAGATGTGTGCGCGTTCAAAGAACGGCACCCTACCGCGTCGATAACGGACATCGTGCGGCACTTTTTGGACCCCAGATTCGTCCGTTCCGGCATCTACAACACCTTGGCACTATTACACAACAATCAGAGCATCGAAAGAAAGTCCGGTTCCTGACCGCGACGACCTTGAGCGACAAGAAGCTTCAAAGGATGATGAAGAGAAAGACCGAGGGAAAAGTGGCTACATCACTGCGTGCCCTTGGCCGGGAGGTCGGTTCTACCGGCCAAACAGTGAAAAAGAACCTGGCGAACATGAACATACATGATGTCAGGAAGCGGAAGTCGCGTCCACTGGTTTCTTAGGTGCAGGTAATGACGCAACAGGAGCGGCTGAACAAGATGGTAGTTTACAATTGTCTGTCTCTATTCTGCATGTATAAAAGTTGGTAGCTTAGGTTATGCCGAACACGAATGTCGAAATAAGTGATGAGAAGAGAGGAGTGAGATGAAGATACAATGATATGTTGCATGAATTGTTGCGCACGGAGTAACTAATTTAAGTTTTAGATATGCCAGCAACTTGCAGTACTTGTCTAGACACCAAATCGAGAAGATTAATTTAAGTGTAGTGAAGTAAAACAAATGTACAGTCTTTAGTTCAAATAAATGCCGTACATTTAAATAAATGTAGTGGTAGTCCAATAAACAGTTTTGTACTTAAAATACGTTATTTTAGGTTGTTTAATTATTGGAGATGTGCACGCAAAGACGATCACTGGACTACTAGCCCACTGGAAGACTACACCTAAAGCAGGACTTTCAAAGGTGAAACATTAATATAGATAAGGTCTTACCAATGGTCAACTCGATTTTCCCGGCGAATCGCGACGTGGCGGTGGTGATGGATGACAAAACCTATCTCACCCTGGATGGAAACGACTGGCAGGGCATTTCGTATTTTAGTTCCCTCACGAAGGAAGTGAGCTCCGAGGTGAGGTTCATTTCACACACCAAGTTCCCCAAGAAGGTGCTGCTGTGGCTGACAATCAGCAAGAAGGGGATGTCAAAGCCGCTCTTTTTTCACTCCGGACTGGTGGAGACGGGGAAATTTATTGTACGAAATGCCTGCCGGAAGTTGCGTCGTTTATCAAGAAATACCATAAGGACGAAGACGCGGTGTTCTGGCCGGATCTGGTGTAGGCCCACTACTCGAAGCTTCGTCCCATCGCCGTTCCCCAATCTTCTTCCCATCGAGAATTTATGGGCCAACCTGAAGCGTAAGATCTGCTCAAACAATTTTGTCGCGAGAACTGAGTAGGAATTGATAAAAAACGAAGAAAGAATTCAAAAACACGCCTACACGCATGTTTTCGTCCGCCATGGCGAATGTTTCGGTTAACTGCCGGAGTTCCGCAAGGGCGTAGAATTGTTTTGCAAG
Organism: Aedes japonicus; assembly: GCA_034211315.2. NCBI lineage: Eukaryota > Metazoa > Arthropoda > Insecta > Diptera > Culicidae > Aedes > Aedes japonicus. Next base: position 10,956 of record JASCZW010015842.1, read on the forward strand.
TAAGCTCAAATAATTACCTTCAATGGGAAATTTATCAAAAACAATTATCTGTCTAAGCTTTTTTTATTTATCACCAAACGAAAAAAGTAATTTTTTTTAATGCAAACGTTACAAGAAAATATGTTTGCAAAAGAGGTTGCTACCATTCATAAGGAGTCACGAACTCCGTTTAGGCCTTGTTTGGCCTCTCGTCACTATACAAAATCCGTCATGGAATGGCATAATGCATAAGAGGTCAAATACGTACCAAAAACAGCCAAGTCCCCTAACTGTTCAAAACTTTGCCCGACAGAGAAATACTGGGCTCTGGTTAAGCGGAAACTCTTTGAGCATGAACACGATTGACCACCCGATGTTGCCACTCCGGTATTGCCAGATCAGTTGCTATTACACAGAGAACCAACAGATGATGTTTGGAACGAACACACATCCTTAATGTGTAAAAACTGGTGATCCCAAATTAAGGCAATACCTGCATCGGCCCGCCCGAATGCAGGTCAAATAAGGAAATGTTAGGAATATGTCCACGTCATACTCGCTTTATTGGAAGCCAATAACACCTCTGCATTTCCACGAGAAATCACTGGGATGTTGGATACCAAGCAGGGTTCGATTTGGTAAACGATAAGCTGTTTTGTGAAACAATTAGATTTAGTGCCGATTTCCGATTTGAACCGATTTAAACCAACAGAAAAGAAGCTATTGAGGCCACTCACAAAATGTTATGGTGTATTTTCGTTGGGAAAATAAAGTAATTTTTCATCATGCTGGAAACCCGATTTAAGCTGATTTAAACCAACAGTAAGAGTACTGTTGAGACCAATCACAAAACGTGATGGCGGACATCTCACTGGGATGCAGCATTATTATTTTATTCTCTATGCTCACTCGATCACTCGCGCCACCGGACAGTTTGAAACCAAAACAATAGATATGCCCGATAACACGCGATATGCTCGATAACAAAATAGTGCGCAACAAATAACCGACGCAAGCGTTCATATCCGATGCTCGACGCAAACTCTATGTTTCTTGTAAACTTGTAATATGTTCAATTACATTCTACAAACTATTATACTAGTGGAACTCATATTTGCAACAAGCAAGTTGAAGGCCCTGAAGAGCAATCTCCCAACACAATATGTTTGATTGCATGCATTTTTGCCTATGACAAATGATTATGTTGCCAACTTTTCATTCCAGCATAACTGAACTAGGTTCTTGAATGCTGCGGTGGCAAACGAGTATGTCCGTATGTCTAAAGCGTAAAATTTGTATTATTCTGTCCTTTACGACGCTTACCAAACGTACCTGACTAGTTTTGTAGACGTTTGGCATTCCTTGCATATGATTGTTTCTTAAAATATGGAAGACTTATGATGATACATTTATGAAACACAATATGCAAACAAGACTGCAGACATAGACAAACATGTCCAAGATAAAATCCTCAATGAAATGTATGACAAATAAATTAGGCAGCTAAAAGAATCTAGATTTTACTTGCATCACCTTCATGACAAAACTTGTCAAATCACACTGTTGTAGATCTACAGCATCACACATGGAAAATAAAACAGGAATATTTATGTTTTCGGTACTACTTGGGATATATCATATATTACGGTTGAAGGATTTGGTGAAGAATTTGTGTCCCTAGAAGCATTTTGTGCCTTCTGGAAACTTTATGCCGCTGTTGATTCGTCTGGTTGGCACCACCCGAATGGGACTTGGTGGAATTTGGCCACCGTTTTCTCTTTATCGGTTCAGTTCTGTGCCTTCCTTACCTTGAAGACATGAAGTTCGGCCCACTTCATTGTCTGCTGGATGAACGAGAAGGAAGAGCTGAACTTTCTTGGCCACGTTTTTAATCGACTGGTGCGGATTGCACTTGAGCCTAGCAGCACACTTGATGCAAATTGGTTGAATTAACTTCAATGTGACTCAATTAGGTTACAATTGAGTTGCTGAACTAAAAACGGTGGTTTGGTGTTACTTTTTTAACTGTCCATCTTTTGGAGTTTTAACCGTGAAGCAATAACCGTGATTTAGTCTATCTAATTCTTGTTTCTTGATTGAGTCACTTTCATGTTGCCAAAGAACCCCTATTGATTTCCGTTAGAAATCAGTTAACCGGTTTCGGCGATATCTGATGAACACGTTTCAGTGAATATAGGTTCATAGTCTACAACTAAGGAGTTTGTCGAAAATAAGCTATACACAAACTTTCTTTCAAATTATGTTGAAAACCGATATTTTATTCATACAAAAAATCGATCCTTTATTGTACGAGGTTAAACTTGAACATAATGGACATAATGAGCTTTGGATCGAATGCTCTTCATCAAGTTCCGGACAAGTGTTGCATCGCATTTTTTGGACGCTTGAGCCTAATTTTTTTTGAACTCCTGCATGTTCCTAGCTGCCTTACCAGTCTTCTTGAAATTTTTCTCAATGAAATCTATACCCTCTTCCGCAAGCTAATTGAGAGTGGTTTTTGCATAGTGAGCCGACGCTAAATCCGGCCAAAACAGTGGAGGTGTACTATGCTTTTTATATATGGCATCAATCTCTTCTGGAGACACTCAGATCGATAGATTTCCGCATTTATAGTTCCGCTAGTGTAAAAAATGGTTGACTTCAAACCACAGGAACATATTGCTTGCCATACCAGTACCTTTCGACCAAATTTCTCACTTGAATCGACCGTGTCCATCCTCCATATCCTCCCAACGACGGCAGTAAAGTATTGTAAACCTGGAAGGGTTTTTGAGTCCTCCTTTACATAGGTCGCTGAATACAATTTCGGGCCTTGTTGCTGCTCGCTTCTTCTGTTCTGCACTTTGTTTCGAGATTGTCTGCTTCTTGTAGGTCTTCAGGTGGTTTCGCCTCTTGATACGCAGGATCATTACGACACTCGTTCCTGCTTTTTTGGCCAAATCACGTATTGACATTGATTTGTTCTTCATGATTAGAGATACCACTTTCTGCTCCAGTTTCGGGTTGGAAGAACCGGGTTTTCTGCCTCTTCCTGGTAGCTCATCCAAAGAATAGTGTTCCCCAAACTTATTAATGACAACAAAAGTAAGCTGACAGTCAAACGCACAGCATGCACTGTTCAGAGCATAAAAAACCATCACAATTACATGCGTACAACGCAAATGTATGTGGATAGCTTATATTTAATACACTCCTTACTTAATGATTTTCTTATCTTCAATCCACTAAACCAATCGCAATGTACAAAACAAACACAACATATAGTGATTATTCAATACAGATTTACAAATTTGGCAGATCGACAGGCAATCGGTGTGTAACCACCTGGTACCTCAAGGCAAGATGCTCAGAGGCCGGCCGGCAGATTATCCCAAGAAAATGTTTATTAAACCTCTTCGTCAATCGCCCATCAAGGGCCATCATCACTCGGTGCTAGAGTTACTCTCACGAACGTTATGTCTCAAATAGGGCATGAACACCAGTTACTACTATCTGTTTCTATCACGACGAACTCCAATCATGGCATATCGGCATCCATAAGTAGAACACGGCCCTGTACAAACTTCCCGTTCAGTGCAAGTCAGCACATGCACCGAAGCGCCTCAATTCGACTGCATAATATGATTATGCCGACTTTTCCGCACTAAATTTCACCCCAAACCAAAGCTGTAGTTTATGTGGATCCTGCAAAGAGATTCTTACTCGCCACCATAATTCGGTAGTCCTTCGCCAATTAGCGGCGCCGTTGATCCCCATTTCATTCAAAGTCGTCAGCACTTCGCAACTAATGACGGCAAGCTGGAAAACAGTCTCCTGCAAAGTCAACGAAATCTCTTCCGGGGCGATAATTGTTCGCTATCCGCTTGTGTCTATGCAGTGCTTGGACGATAGAAGTGCAGGAAGAGAAATCCAATCGTCACGCAACCAACGGAGAACCAGGAACCCCCGTTCGACAGAAACTAATGCTCTCCGGATGCCAGGGAGCCAAACTTGCTCCTCTGACAACCCGACAGTTAACGTGTCAAATTCGGTCAGTGTTCGTCCGTTCTGGCTCGTCCGGGGATGGAGAGGACCAGTCCTGCGTGCTCCTGCAATATTCAAGCTGACTGGTCCGATAGTTCGTAGGAAACATTGAATGTGTGATGTGTGAGTGATTGACGTCCGCAAAACGTAACTTCAGAGCAAAAGGTCACACATCGTGTCGCTGGCCGCGGGTGAAGGGTTCTCTATCGTGGCTTTATACTAACCTCGCCATTGTGCGTCCACAAAATCAGCGGTGGTGGCTCCGGCAGATGTCGCACCGATGCGAGGTCAGGGTTCACCGTCGAACCGTGGGTATCGATGTACAGATCCGACCCCTGACTATCGTTGGGGATGGGTTCCGGCAAGAGAGTGAGAATGGCCAGAATTAGAACGTGTCTGAGCTGCGGATTTGTTTGATAGATGAAACCAGTTGATGCCGGGCCCTAGTGGTAATGTTTAATGCATTTGCAATCAGCTGCCAAAATTCGCAGAGCTGGTTTTTGCAATCTCTCTGGTGCGTGTGGTTTGATTGGGAAGTGGTAATCCGGGGTTATGTCCCATTAGGCACCACTGATGCGGGGGACACAGATGAAGATCGGCAGGGGTTTTGTATTTGAATGCTAAATATTTTACAATTCTTACGAATAGATCTATATTCTAATTTATCTTCAAGCAAGATTTCAGGAACATTATCTCAGAACTTGCTTCATTCAGTGCCGGAGATAATGTGTCCAAGTCTTCCTGCAGTTGGCGTTAGATGTGTCAATCTTTACTCATTCGCTTACTTAACTTACTTAACATGTTTTATATTTCCATTTGTTTGTCTTACATACTAATTTTTACATTTTAAGTGTTTCAGCCTTCATAGGGCTCTTTCAGCTTTGTTACAATTTTATGTGTTTGGTGTGTTTAAAGTGTTAAGTGTGTTTTACATGATTTTTTCTTTCGTTCAGCCCCTTGGGGCATTGTTTGTTAAAATTTGATAACCTACCTAATCTACACCTAAACTACAATTTGAAAATCCTAGGTTTGGGAACCAGATTCTGGATGATCTGGTGATCCGATGTTAGCAGCGTGCCCTGTACTGACGAGACTCATCAGCGACTGCCGAGCATTTTTATCTCGGCTAGACGGTGGACCTCAGATGTTCTTGTCCTCGGAGGGGTGTTCAGATCACCATCTGAGGAACTTATTTTGAACACGCTGAAGTTCCAGGTGATGTGTTTTTGGCACCTCCCAGATTGGCAAGTGCCGTACCGATGATCAGCATGACGGTTTGTGGACAGCAAGCTTGTTTTTCAGGGGATAATGTAGACCTTCTGTTGATCAATGGGCATAGCTTCAACAGAACGTACAGCCTCAGACCGTTTTGTCAACCTGCTCCTGGTGCCGTTTTCAATACCATGGCATCACAAGACAGACAGCCGATTTGACCATTCCACCGTTGTGTTGTTTAGGCTATTTTACAATCCTCATATGGAATGTCAAGTCTGGGAGAGTTGAGTGTGAACAGGATGATCTGGGTTCTTCGCATTGATACAGATCTTCCATTCGGCAGAAGCATTCAGACAGAACATTCAGGCTTCAAGGCAGTTCGCTGTAAGCGCTTCCATTACCCTACCATTGTGGATGACTGCGGTATCATCATGAACAACGACAGAGATCCATTTTCAGAGAGCGGGAAGGTCTGAGTGTAAATAGGTTGGAACAGAAGTGGACCTTAATATACTTCTTGGAACACCGGCAGAGATCTCCATTACCGGAAATCAAAATACATGGAACGAAAACACTGAATGTCCTGTCCGTCGATAGTTTTTAATTATCTTCACCTGAGAGAGCAAGATTGTATCGATGCAGCTTGTGTCAGGTTACCGTATCATGCCAATAATGCTATCAGTTGCCTTTCTGATGTCGAGAAGTGCTGCGACAGATGATTTCCTGAAACAGATCTTTCTTTGTTCCTGTCTGAAGGGAATGTCAATGACTCGATTAAGTTGGTGAATTGTCGACTGACCACGTCAGCCAAATTAACGGCTCAGCAAGATGCTGGCCTGTCGGCAGATGAAAGAAGCCGACGGTGGATGATTGCTTTCTCAAACAGTCAGATACCTGAGAGAAAGCTGGATGGGCCTATAGCTTCCTGAACAAGAAGGATCTTTCCTGGTAGGTTTCTGGATGGTATGACTACGACTTCCAACATTGAGGGAAGGTAGCTGGCGTCGGAGGCACGGGGATTGAAACCATCGCCAGATGAAGGTAGTCCAGCCTGCTGCTTATCAAAACGAGGATGTTAATGGAAACTGGGGCCTTCTGGCAGTTCGCGACGCCGATAGCAGGTCAACACCGTCAGTTGACTTAACTTTCCAGGTGTTGCTAACGATGGATGCTGTTTAGCGCCCGCTAACGGCAGCGTCGTGACTGATGTTAGTCCAAATATCGGTTTTATCAGTTGCTGACCGAACCAAAGAAGCCTTCTTCGGAGCAATGCAGCGACCGTAGAATACCGCCAGCGCATCAACGCAGCTGGCCCGCTTAGTTTTTAAGATTTTGTCAACTTCCGAACGGCGTCAGCACCGGTGATGACCTTGTCGGAAAGATTGTTAATGCCAGCACCATCATTCTACCACACGGTCATCCATCACAAACAGCGCAGCAGGGCAAACCAGCCCGTTGAAGCGTTTCGAATGGTGCCGCAATTGAACAGTTTTAGTGGGTCACCATCGCATATCACCGATCACCAGGTACGGCGGTAGCCTTCAGTTTGCTGTAGATCATTGTTCGATGCCTTCGTATGCCACAACATTGCCATCAAATCAACTGGTGCGCCGCCAGAAATCATGCTGTTGTACATCTGTTATCAGAACTTCCATCCATATATGGTTCATTCTGTGTGATTCGATGCCGGTTACCTGAGGAGCCAACTTCGCCACGATAGCATTCAGCTGACTGGTATGAATCATTAGAGCATGCTGCCGCGCGTTCAGAGATATCGAGGGGCGAGTGGGCCTGGCTGATTTCAGAATGCAGAGACAATCCGACCAGTATCGCGGCGGCTTCCAGGTCGTGCGCTGGAGATGTCCATAGTTCCAGATTGTGCTTCAGCTTTCAGCGCTCCAACATTGAGGTCGCTAAAGAGAAGATGCTGGAACTATTTTGCCGCTGAGTAGCTTGACGATGGCCTTCTGCCGGCATCGCAGCTACGCTGTTTGGTATGCCACGATGAGCGATTGGTCCGATAACGCCCACCTACACCGATCATTTTCCGATAGTTTATTGCGCAACTCAGCGCAGCAGCGGTGCTGATGCCAACGTGTAGCAATGCAGCAACACTTCGAGTTATCCGACTGGTTCGATGGCGTCAAAGTCATAATAAAAATGCCATCGTCCAGCCAGGCAGCTCAGGTAATGACGGTATCGATTTTCTCGCCAGATAAAATCATGGTCGATGCTCTTTGTCCAGAAGGCATCAGTCCAGATCGACGGTGGTCATTGGTCCGTATCGCATCTCATGAAGTCATCAGCACGCGTTGTAAAAGATTTGTTGCTCCTGAAATGGCACGGCAGTTGCGATGGTGGCCTAATGAATCATCATCATACCAGCGTAGAGGTCGTTACCAACATCAGCTGACCACGACGCCCACCACACTGATATATTGTCGTTGTAATTGTGGCATTACGGGCGCTGCGCTTCAGTGCTGGAGTTCAGGTACTGCTGGCGGATACGCTGACGGTTTACTTTCGAGACGTGATCGGCAATGCCACCGCAGCCAGCAGTTTCTTCTCTGTCACCGGAGGAGTGTGGCCACGCCAGCGAAATTCTTCATTCTGGCTGGCTGCTGCCGCCGGTGATTTCGACGGCCTGACTGCCAGCAACAGATCGGTTGCCTTCGTGCCAGCACCGCAGTTCGCGCCTTCAGATAGCCTGGCATCAATCATCACGCGTACGCAGCGCGTCGCATGAGCTCCATATCAGGTTGCCAACGTACCGCGCGGTGGCTCAAAATGTGCCCAGCGAAAGAGCAGTTTCCAGCACTGCGTGACGCCGTTCTGAGGAGCGTAATGCTCCATCTGAACAATGAGATGCTGAGAGAGCTTTTATTTTTCTGGAGATCATCCAGCACGATGAGTCCTCTCCAGATGACTCAAGAATAGTTTACATCCTGATATTCTGATCTCAGTTCATCAACGTTCGATACTTTGATCATTTTATTTGACCGATTGATTCTCAATAATATTTCCTCTGGGCCGCAACTGAAGACCACGAATCATCACCTTCGTTATTTATCGGCAGACGGAAGAAGAACTCCATCTTCACAGACTCTTCATGGCTGAAATCATCGATGGCGCTATGATTTTCGGAAATGGCGCTGTACACAGCCAGAAAGGTGGATTGAGCGTAATATTCGAAGCGACGCCAGCGTCCTTCGAGGTAAAGGGGGAATTTCAGTTTCTTCGGTATGTGCGAATCATGGCAACGCAGTAAATTGGTTGTTTGCCAGTAGTCTGGTATTGGTGACTGATTGTCTGCAGCGTAAGTACCGCTGCCGTATTGTTTTTGTTACGTTGACGGTTGTTTGTTAGCGTGTTACGCCAGGCGCTCGCCGCTTTCCCAGTTTGCTTTGTTGGTACCACGCTATAGCGTTGATCAGTGGCGGGTTTTTCGCAAGATTTTAAAATGCCGTTTTGCAACTTTGCTACTGAGCAGATGGCCGAGCGCTGCCGGAGAAAAGGTCGACCAGTCAATGCGAGAGGTGGCGTACCAAAGCAAAGGGGCATTAACTGAAATAAACCGGAAAAAGCAAGACAGAATGAATCAAGTA
>JASCZW010015843.1:0-19791 GCA_034211315.2 Aedes japonicus
ACACGGTGTTCAATAAGTTCGAATACAAGTTTTCATCATTGCGTAGGTATGCGCCATGTACATATTCTGCATTGGTATTGGTGTCAGCTTTAGCTTCATTCATACAGCTACCGAATGTGCGCGGTGTTGACATTCTGTTAGTTGTTGTTCGTTTGTTACGCGCGATGAAAGAGTATCGGGACTTCGTAATTAAGCGTTTTTGAACGGTGAGCGACCCGGCGATATATTCCGGCTGCTGAAATCGCATGGGGTCAAGCGGAACTTTGTCTACGACCATCAGGCGATACCGGGAGACGTCCTCGACCAATGACCGTGCGAGATCCGGTCGGCCGCGTTCAGCGAGGACGCCACGGGTCATCAAGATCGTGAGGGAGCGAATTCGGCGCAAAAGAACCGCTCAATCCGGAAAACGGCTGCAGATCTCAACGTTTCCATTGGAACCGCTCACACCATACTCACCAAGGACCTTGGTTTCCAGGCCTTACAAAAAACGTAAGGTCCATGGCGTTTCGGAGGCTACCAGCAAAAAGCGGTTGGATCGAGCTAAGAGGATCCTCTCTCGGCACGCTGGTCAGGAGTTTGTTTTTCGGACGAGAAACTGTTCGTGCTGCAGCAGCCGCACTGATGTGCAAAATGACCGGGTGTGGGCGCCATCGAGGGACAGCATTCCTGAATCAATATAAACATCCCTCGGTTCCAAAGTGCCGCGTCGGTGATGGTTTGGGGGGCAGTATGCAAACGTGGTAAGCTACCCTTGGTGTTTATTGAAAAAAACGTCAAAATCAACGCGGCGTACTACAAAACTGAGGTTTTGGAAAAGGTTGTTGCCCCCAGTCTCCGAAGCCTCTACGGCGATGAGCACTACGTGTTCCAGCAGGACGGTGCACCAGCCCATACGGCAAATGTGGTTCAAGCCTGGTGTCGGGACAATTTAACCGACTTTCTGGACAAAACTTTGTGGCCTCCCAGCTCCCCGGACTTGAATCCTCTCGACTTTTTGTTTGGTCCTATATGATGGCGAAGCTGAACGAATACAAGGTCAGCACTTTGGATCATTTCAAGACGGTAATTCTCAAAATCTGGGACGAAATGCCCATGCAGTCCGTGCGTGCCGCCTGCGACGCGTTCGAGAAACGTTTGAAGCTCGTTAAGGAGTACAAAGGGGGTCATTCCAAGAGAAATGTTGTAAACGTTCCTTGTAAACATAGCTTTCAATAACATAAATCAAAAAATAAAAAAACATGTTTTCATTTTTTTAACAAATTTTGAAAGTGTATCCGAACTTATTGAACACCGTGTAGAGCAAATCCCGAAGCAATGTTTACTTCAGAATAGCAAAGTAGATAATAGCCGCTAGATTAATTTATTACACTAGAGTTGCAAAATTGATCATTTGAATTGAAATCCTAACGATTTCAAGGCGGACGGCATGTTGGGAGTTAAGAAATTCTGTCCGTATGGCAGCAGGGTAAATAGGTTCCACAAGCGGAAAATTCTCATAACAGCTATCGATCGGCATTTCTACAGACAGCTATCGATCGGCATTTCTACAGATCGTTATCAATCGGTTTTGTTGTATCTATACTCACCACTGACCCCATCGTATCGCACTCAATTCAAGAGGCAGTTTAGTTGAATAGAACCCAAGGACTGTATCACATCGTTTGGCGAATACAGTTCCACAATTAGACGAATATATGGTCGTTTTTTATTAAAAGTTCTCTGTGTCGCGAGTTGGTTATAAATCCGAAGTTCTGTGAAAATCGATCGCCAATAGTCCCGGGAAAGTGTAGAAAACAGACCTCTTGTACCATATACCATTTCAAGACGGATCTCGCATCGTGACAAGAGGCCAAATCATGCCAAAACAGAGCTGGAGATGCGTGGCTTATGATAAACGGTAGCATCCGCTTTTGCAGACATTCTTTCTCGTACACATGCTTATTGATAGTGCCAGTAGAGACGAAACTTTTAGATTTTTGACCACAACTACATATGGCCTGCCAAATCAAATACTTTTTCGAGAAATTGGACACCTTCTTTGTCCGGAAATGCTCGACGTTAGCGTCTTTTTGCATTGTGGTATCAACTCCGTAAAATCAGATTACCGAAATCCGTCAAATCTGTACCGAAATCCGTAAAATCAGATTACCGAACGTTCAGCTGTTGAGAATTAGGTAAAAATTTACAGATTTCTGTAAAATAATCTGAGTGTACATGCACCGGCACTAAGGCCCATCGTCAGTGGTTACTGGATGCATCGAAAATCTCTCAATCTGTTCATAATTTTGCCAAATTGTGAGCTTCAGAGTACAGGCGTCCTCGGAAAAGCAATTCTTTGGTTTTCTTTAATGCAGTCAGCGACAAAATAGATTTTGCCGAATTGACAAATAAAGCAGATACGATGACAATTTGAACCATCGTCTGAGTATTCTAATTTTAACATCTCTACCATGCTCAAACTCAAACGCAACTCAAAATATTAAATAAATATCATTCCTAGCACTCGAATTTTGTTGTACAATTTTCCCAGAGTGTTATTTTGGGTGAAAAAGTTCTTGGCTTTCATCTCGGTGTTTAACGATGTCAATTATTTTGAACTTCTAACTTGATTTTTTTCAGAAATAACAACTCCTCTAACATTGATAACACCATCCAAAGCAATTATTTCCAGCATTCTAATTATGCATACAAACGCCTAAAGTACTCATCCCGGGAATGAAATTTATAGAAAATTAATGCTCCCGGTGACTAAGCTGAAAATTGAATTTTGATTTATACAAACTACCAAATCGGATTCACTGCCAATCATATCACTTATTAACACCACCATCTAATTATCGCTATAATTCGATTCCCGGTTCGATGTCCACTAAATTATGCGAAAAATAATTATGGTAACAATCACTGAGCACTGGCATCCCCTCCGTCCCAAATGCCACATCTGCTAAGCCAAATTGGGCACCGTTGATAATGTCCGAAAAAGTTAGACATCCACTCAACTCCCTCCAACTGAAAACCATTTGATATCCCACTTAACCAACAAGTGGAGACCGAATTTTCCGGAAACTCGAACGTATACACACTTCAACAAATTGCGGAAACCGATTAATTTTTAACACCGAAGTCCAGGACGCATTTATTGGCGTATCAACAAGCTTTTAATTAGAGTAAATTGAATTGGAAGGGATTTTGAATTCATCCACATCCTCGTCCTCCCGAACGGAACAGCATGGATGGGTCCGATAGCTTCAATGGAAGCTACACTGTTCATCACCATTGACATCTGGTAGCCCGGTGGAAAATCAAATAGAATTAAAGGCAAAAAACAGTGATGCGGCGTGAAGCGCGAACTTAATTTCATCAAAGCTCTGGTTGCAATCAATCATTGATGCTGTTTGACCTGTCCGCGCGCCCCTTTAGAAAATAGCGTAACATACCTAGCGCACTTTTTTTTCTGATGAGGATATTGAACTTTTTCCTTGACGGAGCCAGGCGCATTTCACACGGTTCAAGTGAAACGAAGAAAGCGCAAAAAGGTTCTGCTGCGCGCCAACTCGTAAATCTGGATAATGACTATTTGAAATGTAATAAATTTGGCCCATGTTACATGGCGCGGAATGAGTGCTCTGCTACCACTGTTCATCCTCAGAGCATACCCACCTGAACGGGTCGGGGCTGGGCTCCTGAGACTCTTGCTGCTGGAAGTACGCGTCCTAGTGACTAATGGTTACAAGTTTCCTCATTTATAACAGAACTTGCAGCACAGCCGGAGGAAAATTACGAACGGTATTAGTGCACTTTTGCCATCAAGAGCAGGGAGTGTCTAATGAAATTTCAATACCTGTTTCCAGCCGGGAAATTTAGGGTAAAGGGTACTATACTTGCATTGCGTTACAAACGCTAGATTTCTTAGGATTTGTATGGAAATTTATTGAAATAACACACGACTTTCCCCTTAGAAAAAGAAAACTTGAAAACACAATAACATTTTCCGCTAATTTACATCTACTCGATTTGAATACCCTCGCCCTTGAACGATCCGATAGCATCTCTCTAAATGGCAACCGAAAAATCCTCAATCTTGAACCGACGAAAGTGAACTGCATCGAAAGAAGAGCCGTTCAAGTGCTGCTAAAGTGTGAAATTAGGATTCAAATATGCTGTTCGTCCTTATTCTTTCTTTACTTTTCGCTTGCCTCATGCCGTTCATGATGTTCACTGCCATTCCAATTGACGCCGCGCGTCTTCGAGATCAAATCTAGCAAATGATGTAGGCAAATGAGATGCCAAGTGGGTGACGAAATATGCTGCCCTCGTGTAAAAGTGGCACAGTCAGTTACCCCACTCAGCCAGATGTGGAAATTTGTTTTGATAAGGCTTTTCTCTCTGAAGAGGGATACGACTAAGATCCGAGCCAGATCCGATTGATTATGAGTAAATGCAAATTTTTCCAGACGAGTTTCAAGATGGTAGGTAGATTTCGATTCAGCGGCTGACGGCGTGTGTTTGTGTGGCGAGTGTGATATTGATCTGGAGTGTCAATTTTATGACATTTTCCACTATGGTAAGCAGAAATCAAATCAAAGCGATTCGACTCGGGGAACCTTCGCAGGAAGCTGCGAAAATTTCATATCGAACGATGTAAGCATCCCTCTCTTCCCTCACTAACCTTCAGCGGGGGAATTTACATGGGGTGAAAACCATTGGATCCCACACCCGGAAGCTGAGCGTTGAGGAGAAAAACAACACAACCCTCCGCAAGAGGCGCAGCATCAGGCTGTCTTACAAGCTCGGATACCGTCGATGGATATGAATAAGGCACATGGAGAGAAAGTATGTTCCTGGTGTTTTTCAATCAATGCACGGTGTGTTATCCCCCCGCAGCTTTTGACATGAGTTGAAATTGATTTTTTTTTCTCGCACTTACTCAATCAGAGGTGTGTTTTGATATCAATTTCTCCTTCCTTCATCCGATTGATTCTTTTTTTTTTTACATTGGAAGGCACCCCCCGGTTGAGTGGAGTATCGACTCGGTGGTGTTTTGAACAGATCTCAGAAGAGGGAAGATTACGATTCCCGACAAAAGTTGATAGCAAATTTGCAACTTGCGGTTTCGAACATACGCTTCGACAAGGGTGGGTGTAATAAAGTCGATATGGTTTTGGGACTGCGGTGGTTTTGACTAAGGCGAATATGGAAGAAGATAAGCGTTTTACTGCAAATGAGAGCTATCAAACGGGATGACATTGGTTCGACTGCGGTAACAGTAGTCATTGAATGCTGGAAAGTTTCAATCTTTCTTTCTATGTTTTTTTACTAACGCCAGAAAATCAACACACTAGAAAGTAGTATTATGTACGAGCAGGGTGACTGATGTATTTAGACCCGGTTTTTATTTTGATCGCTGGATAACTCGTTTTTTCTTCATATCTTTGACATCCTAAATTGTACTTCATTTTTCCTTGACTTCGGTTGATATAACTTGATCATATCTACAAAAAATCTTCGATATCGGATAAAGATCGGACGAGCTACTCAGCAAATGAGTCAAAATACAAACCCAGCCTAATTATATCCCTTACTTTACTTTGAGACTGGCACATAAAAGTGTCATTTTTGACATGAAAAATAACCATATCTGAAGCAATGTTCAATACAATCCATCACGTTTAACTTCTTACAATACACTACACAATTTCCGAGCTTAAGAACTTTCCTGCATCGAAACAACAACGGCTCGAAAATTCATCTCCGGTTAAATTACTTTCTAAAATGTATCAGGTCATATTCATTAACATCAATATGCCCAAAGCTCAAGAGTCTGCCCACTACACATATAAGGGCATCTTCAACGGTGCTCCAAATCATGGATGGGATACATCGCTGCACCGGTGTTGTAAATTGTGTTTTATACCGGATCAATTTTGCATAATTTTAAATTTGGTATATATTTTGATCTATTCCAATTCCAAAACACTACACGCTGCTTGAAAATACCAATTAATGAGTAAAATGTCAGCCTTTGAGCCAAAAAGTGGCCGTGTTTGGTACGGGTGATGCTGGTGCTGGACAGAAAGTGGTGTTGCTCGCCTCGGATGTTAATAATTACCCCTAGTTGCTACCGCTGCTGGCGAATTGCTTTTCATTTCATTCCTGAGATCGTCTTAGATTTCTACTGCATTTTCCGGAAAACGCTGACTAGTTCGAAATGAGGAAGTTCCCGGAATTTTGACTGTTGTGGATTTTACGAAAATTTGGTGGCAAATTCCGATTTCGAAAAGTATTTCGATTGCTAAGAAATAAAAACTAATGGAGCATGAGTATGAGCATGATTGACCGCCGGAGGTTGCTACTCCGTTGTTGCCAGATCAGCTGTTATTACACAGAGAACCAACAGATGATGCTTAAGACTAACAAACATCTTCAATGTGTAAAAACAGGTGATCCCAAACTAAGGCAATACCGGCGCCGGCCCCGTCCGAATGCAGGTCAAGTAAGGAAAGTGTAGGAATATGCTGACGTGATACTCGCTTTATTGGAAGCCGCGGAATCCACTGATTTTTTGATTCTCGTTTTGGTTCGGTACGAAAAATTACCGAGTAGTAAGAAGTTTAAGTTCTAGGAATCTCCCTTAACTTATTCCTGAAGTTTCCTGAATTTCTGAGAAGTTTTCTGAGTTATGAATTTCTGATGTCGTCAAGGACGGGATCCTCTCCGTTTCGACTCTTGTTTATCCGCTGTCAAATTACAAATCAGCATTATCTAATATCGCATCTAAATTGCATACAAATCAGCATTATCTAAAGTCACTTTAAGAAGAGAGGAAGGCACGATGGCGAACCCGTTCACCAGAGGTGGCTTGATTAGATCCCCGTCTCGAGTAGGAAGACAAGGTGGAAACATAGCTGCAGAATTAAAGGCAACCAAACAGGGAGAGACGATGGATGGGTCAGAACTCATCCGCGCCATGGAGTGGAAGCGTAGCTCTTATCTCCGAGCAGCTGAATGCTATTACCTACATTACGTTGCCGCATAGCAACATCAGCAAGACCTAGAAGCAAAGCATGCTGAAGCTCTGGAGATCCATATAAGCTGAATGTAAATAGCGTTACTACTTAGAGGCTACCCGAGCAAAGGATTATACCAAGTTGATAACAAGTTCTATTACCAGGTTATCATTTTTTGATCACTGAATATGTTATCATTCAGGCTGAATAACCAGCCAAAATAACAGAATGAATAACAAAAAAATACTCGTATAATATCATAATAATAACTTATTTTGTTATCACTGCGAACAACTTGATAACAACAAATCCTGTATTGTAAGCAAATTTATTGAAATAGTATCAAATTATGTTCTCAATTTGAAATCAAATTTTCGTGCTAATAACTGAAAAAAATATTTTGATTAAAAGCAAAATTTGTTGTATGCTGAAAACATTTATAGTTTTACAATTCAACTTATAACGTTCATAAAAAATAGTGTGTTCAAAATGATAACATATGATAACAAAATTTGCCAATGGTTATAACTAAATTTGTTATACGATAACAGCGGAAATCAAAACGATAACTGGGATAACAGAACTTGTTACTTATATGATATCAGCTTGTTATTTAGCTAGCTACTAGCCGACTCTAGGGCCAGAGACCTGGCCAGGCTAGTAGGCTGTGGAGAGAGCCAGGAAGATCCCGCTCTCAAAGCAAAAGCAGACGGACGATCCGCCTTCGTGAGAGGTCCACTCCATCTACCATGGGAGCAGAGAATTATTAGCGCGCGAGGCAGTCACCAGGAAAAGTGCCATCCGGCGCCTCTAAGAGACGGATGGAGGCTAAGGAATCAAAGACCTTCGCGAGAGCAGTGGCGTCGTCAGCGGGACCATCCTCCCGACGTTCAGCGGCCGGTCGAAAAGAGGAGCGCCCCGACACCGAAGACAAGTCAGGCGCCAAGCCCGGTCCAAGCACAAAATATCGGCAGTAAGAAAACCAGTGCACACTGGGCCAGGAGACGAAATTAGCAAGACAAAACCTCTAGCGCTTTGAGCATGCATTTTATCAAGATGATTGCTTCAGCATTGTTGCTCAGTTTTATCTGCGCCACAATTTGGTAATAAAATTAGTTGCAATTTTCACCGCAAGAGCGGCGCTGCGATACTAACTTTTTATTTCGCCTTCTAGCGGTTTGATGTCTTGGGCAAAGTTGTAGAGCATAAAATAATAAGAAAGTTTCGAAGACATCAAAGTTCTATGTCTACAAATAACAAAGTTACGATTAGTTTTGTAAAATTTAACTGAAATTTGCGTTTTTCTACTAATTTTCATATTTTCGTCAAATATATTATTTTTGATACCGTTTATGTGTTGAACCTATATCATTCGCGTATGTTTTGGAAGAGTTCGTATGGTTTTGGGACATAACAAGCGAAATATTAGCCAAAACTTTGAAAAATATCATGAATTTCAAAATTAATTTTCTCAAAAAATTGCAAGTTGTTGCAAAAAATTACTCATGTTTCAGAAAGTACCATATGTGACCTTTCAATTCTGAAATTATGCCCGATACATATTATGATATATTTGAGATATCTGGATTAATTATAATTAAAATAGTGGCGAACCAGCCCAGGAGGCCGAAAGCCACAATAATAAAGAAATAAAAAAATAAAAAAAATTATAATTAATATTTTTGATCTAGCAACTATTTTTTATTTTATATTTACTATTATTTCAACAGGTTTTGTACGGATTCTGGAAATTGATTTTTATCGGTTTGAGGAAACTGTTTTGTGAGTGTCATCACGGGGTCAGAGGTTAGCAAGTCTTCTAAATACATCTTCGATGTTCGCCAGAGCGACTGAATTGTCGAGAATGGTGCTCCCGAAATTTTCTGATCGATTTGTTCCGACGCTCTTGTGCTTCTTCCGACAATAGTCCAATAGGAATTTCGAAATGACTTATTATTTCAGATCCATGTACCAAGATCCTGTGAACTGAAGGCGAAAGGGGATAATAATCATAATAATGGACATATAACTTTCTAGTTTCTTCAGCATAGGTTTCGAATGATTTGACGTCGATTTCTAATTTCGATGATAGCGCGCAAAGAAGTGTAGCGACTCGACGAACGATGTCCACCTCAAGTCCTGTAATTCTTGCCGTTGTTTCTGGATCTTGAAAGAATCTTCTAGCAGTGTTGCCATCATTTGTGTTACCTGATGAAAAAATAAAGATAAAGGGATCTACTTCCCGATAAAAAAGAAAAATGCAGTTACCTCCGGATGTCAAAGGTTCACTTATTCTCAGCCCAATCTTCTTAAATTCTTCTCTAATTGCACGTTGCCGTTCAAGGAAGGTTTCGTTTCCTTTATTTATACGCCATTTTTTGAGTGGGATTCTGTACGAAACATTAAGCAGAAGCTCCATACTTCTTATGTAAGCATGCAAAACAGGAATGGTTTCAATTTATTGCGATCGTCACATATTTGGGATTCGATGGGATTACTAGGTTTTTGCCTGATGCTCATAAAGATTGCACGCACTGAGACTTGTTCCTGTGAAGCTATTATAACTTTGCCATCGACCATACTCAAAATTAACTCGAAGAAACATCTACAGAAATCCTATTTATCGTCAATGTGGTTGCTTTCAATTTTGTATTTGTAACATCATACTCTCCATCTCGTTTGATAAGATCAGCAGTTTCATTTTGAAAAACCATTTTGATGGGGCGGCACAAATTAGATGGAAGATGGACTGTTGTTGCTCCAAACTTCTTGTCGTTCGCCGGAGACTGCGTTGAAATATATTCGCAAAGGAACCAGGCAAATCAAAAAAATATGCAGTCATTACATGATATAACATCATCGCCAACTTCTTCAAAAATGTCATTTTATACCGTGGTGGTTGCTTGAACCATCCAATCCCCATTTTAAAATAACACATAAATTTCCCTGTTCATGAATGTACGGTTCAATATATTTATTCAGTGTCATGAAGAGACGCTCTACTGTATGGTCAACAAGATTTTGAAGAGGAACTTCGCATGATGGCCGAATGGAAATATCTGAAATACGTTCAAACATGCAAACTTTTAAAACTTTATTGTAAAGGTTATTATCATTTGCGTGCTCAATATAGTTTACAAATAAACTTTGATACAGCTCACATTCCGCCATGAAGCAGCTTCCAATCAGATTGGAATTGTTCCAATTTCTAAATTTTTGGTTTTATTAAAAATAATTTCGAAACTTTCGAGGAAATATTTTTTTTCAATTGGAGGTTAAAAGTAATTTTGAAATAATTTAGAATTATTAAAAAAGCGACTCAAAACCACCACAAAATCCAAAACTTGAAAGAATTATCGATCTATTGGAAGCTGTTTAGACAAGAACATAATTAAATGAATGTGTCCTTACCACGTGAACAACAAGTACTTATATTATCGCGGATGTCATTGTATGCTGGATAAATGTCATATCCTTTTTTTAGCGTCATGTTCCTTATGTTTTGGTACTGTTGTTTTGTTAGTAAAACGTTTCATCTTCTAGTTCAACAGATGAGCAAGTTTTTTAGAAACAGGAAGACTTTCTCAGGAAATGCAAATAGGTGCTCGACAACCCAAGCAACGGAACGATATCCATCAGTCCTTAATGCCGTTACCGTGGCTGAAACCAATTCTGCTGTGGTGTGTTTTTCTCATAAATACTTTGGTTTTACGGAGCCTGGTCCTAGGGTTTCTGAACCAAAAGATATTTTCTTCCTTCCACCAACATTTTTCTTCGGAATATTATTCAAAATTTTAAGTTTAGAATCCAGCCATTTTGAATGTTTCAGGAAAAACAAACTCTTTATGCGGTGGCACTTTGCGTATCGTGATTCAATATTTGATAGTAGCAAACGTAGTGAGTTTTGAACGGAATCAGAAAACATTTTATTATCAAGACATGTTATTTTCTTCTTCACATACGATGCCACATCACCAAAGTGGAAGATTCTTTAGAATAATTCTACTATTTCTCGTACGCAGAATACTGCACTAATAATAAAATTACTTGAATGAATTCCTACTGGATTAATTAAAATAACCTACCTTGAATGCCATAGTGATCTGTAGGCACCAACCACACACTGAAGTAATCTGCCGAAAAGAACCAAAAGGGTAAACCAGCGCTTCCAAACGGTTGATAACTACACAATTATTATGACATTTGACGTTTGAGATTTGAAGTTTTGAGGCGTATTCAAATGTAATGGGGAAAGTCGTGGTTGCTTTGATATTTCATCAACATCCGTGCACTCATGGACATAGAAAAAATTACTGTGAGGCACGTTTTCAATATTCTCGTGGAAATGAGTGAGGCAACACCAAAACACGGCTAACAGTAATATCAAAAAGGCAATAGAATTATGGCAGCGTACACAGACTCATGCTTCAACATTTGCTTCGATGATGACCCCTTGGTTTTGACAGTGAAGTAAACAAGTATGTGTGTCAGCTGATCAATCGTATTCGTCGACACACGAATACAAGTGCGAGAGGAATACTTATTTTCAATTGACTTTTATAGCACACTATCTTTTACAGATTAAAAATAAAGATATTCGAGGTGAAAAAATAATTCCATTTGACATGTTGACATGAAAACATATCAGATTTTTGTACAATGGAATGCATATGTATGTATACGCAAAAAGCAATCAATTATAGCATTGAGTTCAGGCTAAAATCATCAAAAGTTTAAAATACGATATCTCAAATATATCAAAATATGTATCGGGCATAATTTCAGAACTGAAAGGTCACATATGGTACTTTCTGAAACATGAGTAATTTTTTGCAACAACTTGCAATTTTTTGAGAAAATTAATTTTGATATTCATGATATTTTTCAAAGTTTTGGCTAATATTTCGCTTGTTATGTCCCAAAACTATGCGAACATTTCCAAAAACATACGCAAATTATAAGGTTCAACACATAAATGGTACCAAAAATAACATATTTGACGAAAATATGAAAATTAGTAGAAAAAACGTAAATTTCAGTTAAATTTCTACAAAACTAATCGTAACTTTGTTATTTGTAGACATAGATCTTTGATGTCTTGGGCAAACTTTCTTATTATTTTATGTTCTACAACTTTGCCGAAGACATCAAACCGCTAAAAGGCGAAATAAAAAAGTTAGTATCGCAGCGCCGCCCTTGCGGTGAAAATTGGAACTAATTTTTATTACCAAATTGTGGCGCAGATAAAACTGAGCAACAATGCTCAAGCAATCATCTTGATAAAATGCATGCTCAAAGCGCTAGAGGTTTTGTCTTGCTAATTTCGTCTCCTGGCCCACTGTGCAGTGGTGCGTAAAATGGAAAATAGACGGAGAACACCTACAGAAAAGGCCCGGCGTGATGTGGCCCGGAAGAGAAATAGTGAGGCCCTAATAGTCAAGACCGAGAGTTCAAGAACTCGTAGGTCTAAAAGGCAATGCGTCTGTGAGCCGATGGGCGCAGTTTACGCCGTACTCGCACCACACCACAGAGAAGATCATGGAATTGAAGAGGGACACCGCGCAGAAGGGCCCAGCCTACAGAGAGTTGGCCAAATAAATCCAGGGCGAGAAGGTGCAGGTTTGTGCCATCGCCACAAAAAAGACATTCCAGTGCAAGAAGCTGGATGAGATCACGGGAGCATGCGAGGTCTCCCCGGCCTTCGAGGAGCAATTTGGGGTCGAGGTCGTCAAGACGTTAGTATGGCTGTGGAAGACCGGTAACGCTGGTAGATCACCTTTTCGTAGTGCGTTACGGGGTATCAGATCTACCACCGAATTAATTCAAACTAGGGAAAATATTTGTTGTTTATAGTCAAAGGAACATATCTTAGTATTTATTATATTTTATGTCTTATAAAAAGTGACAATACTCGTTTCACGATTGTGTGAGGATGAGCTTATAATAAATAAAACATGGTTAGTCTTCACTTATGTGAATTCTCATTGACTATTTGATGTTCTATAGTTTGATTTGGTTATGACTAGAGTTGTGATGCATGGTCAGTATCGGTGTCATTAGTTTGTTTTCTTTGCAATTAATCTGACTTTGACTGATAAAGGGGCACGCCTTTGAAGAGTGTTCCTACTCCTCAAAGGGTTTAAATAGCGGAAACTTTCAATAAAAATCGATTAACTGTCAACAAAACAAAAAATGACAGCTGTAACAACACCGAATACTTAATTAATTCTCAATAGTGATGCCGAGGTAGCTCGACACGCACTGAACAAAGGAATACGGGATATACTACAATAGATCAAATTCTAGTGCAAGTGGTATTATGCCCCGAACAGAGGAAAATATCTGGTGAAGAATCCTAGAGGGTTTGAGCTGTTTAGTGGAATCCTTGTAACTATAAATTAGAAGAAAAATTAGTAATCTCCATTTAATTCCAACTACACGGTGTTCAATAAGTTCGGATACACTTTCAAAATTTGTTAAAAAAATGAAAACATGTTTTTTTATTTTTTGGATTTATGTTATTGAAAGCTATGTTTACAAGGAACGTTTACAACATTTCTCTTGGAATGACCCCCCCTTTGTACTCCTTAACGAGCTTCAAATGTTTCTCGAACGCGTCGCAGGTGGCACGCACGGACTGCATGGGCATTTCGTCCCAGATTTTGAGAATTACCGTCTTGAAATAGTCCAAAGTGCTGACCCTGTATTCGTTCGACATTTGAAACTCGTAAGAAGGGGAATTATAAGCGTTCGCTATGAAACATGGCTTTCAATAACATAAATCAAAAATAAAAAACATGTTTTCATTTTTTAACAAATTTTGAAATCGAGCAATGGTACCATGCAGTTGGTCAAATGAGTTACTAATTTTTCTTCTAATTATAGTTGGAAGGATTCCCTCGTAATAAATACTGGGGTCTTCGCGAATCTTCCTCTGTTCGGGGCATCATCCCTGCGATAATGGTAATCTGACAGCCCTTATCGGCTGTCCTTGTTTAGTGCGTAAAACACTAAATGCTGTGAGGAATTGAGTAAGTACGTGTTATTACAGCTGATAATTTTTTGTTTTGTTGACTGGTGTCATTTTTTTTATTCACTATTTAAACCCTTGGGGAAATGAGAACCTCTTGAGCGTGTACTATCAGTCAAAGTCAGATTAATTAGAAAACAAACTAATGTGCCGATAACTGACCTGTCTTATCACAACTCTAGTCATAATACGTCAAGCTATAGAACATCAAATAGTCGTGAAATTCACATAAGTGAAGACTAACCATCATTTTATTTGTATAAAGCTCATCCTCTGCAATCGTGAAACGAGTATCGCGCATGAACGTAGTGTATTAAATGCTGAATGTTCGCTGACTATAAACGGCGATATTTTTCCTAGTTTAATTAGTGGTGGTGATCTGATACCCATGTGACTTGCTGAGAATGATCTTCACCAGCAGCCATACTAACGTCTTGACACGCGACAAATTGCTCGAGGCCGAAGTGCTCCATGATCTCATCCAGCTCTTGCTGGAATGTCTTTTTGTGGCGATGGCACTAAACTGCCTTCTCGCCCTGGATTTATTTAATATAGGCTGAATGTCTCAATTCCATGATGCTCTGTGTGCAGTGAAAAACAAACTGCGCCCATCAGCAAATCTTGTGCCTTTAGACCTGCGAGTTTATCTCAGTCTTATATTAGGGCACTACCTATTTCTCTTCGAGATACATCACGCCAGACCTTTTCTGTGGAGTGTTCTCCGTCTATTTTCCATTTTGCACTTATACGTGGTAGGAGAACGGAAACCAGCAGACCATCTAGCCTTTGAGCATGCATTTTATCCAGGATGATGTTGCTCAGTTGCTGCATGCAGATTTCAATAAAAATTAGTTCAATTTTCACCGACATATCTAACGATCTGCTTTTATTTCGCCTTTAACGGTTTGATCTTCGGCAGGATGTAAACAAAATAATAAGAGAAGTTGCTTGGGTAATCAAGATCTGTAATCTACAGATAACAAAGTTACTGTAAAATTTAATAAATTACGATTTTCTATATTCCTATGTTTTCGTCAAATGTTATTTTAGTACTTATTTGAACCTTATAATTTGCGTATGTTTTGGGAAATGTTCGCATGAATTTTGGGATATAACAAGCGAGATAGCCAAAACTTGAAATATCATGGGCTATCAAATTGAATTTTCTCAGAAAATTGCAGATTCAATTTATAAAAATTACTCATGTTTCGAAACCATGTGACCTTTCGAGATTCTGAGGTATGCTAATTTTGATATATTTGAGATATCGTATTTTAAACTTTTGATGATTTTAGCCCGACTCAATGCTATGGTGTTGCTTTTTGCATCAATGCATCATATGCATTCCGTGCAAATCTGATATGCAAATGTCAGCATGTCAGATAGACCGGCCTGCCTCGAATGTACCTTTTGTCTGTAAGTAGTGTGCTATAAAAGTCGGTGAAATAAGTATTCCTCTGCGCTATATTCGTGTGTCGTACAGATACGGTGATCGCTGACTACCGCATACTGTTTGCTAAACAGAGTCATCATCGAAACCAAATGTGAAGCATGAGTCAGTAACGCGCTCTGTAATTCTATTGCCTGATACTTGTTGGCCGTGTTTTGGTGTACATATATTTCCTGAATATTATGCCTCACAATATTTTCTATGTGTCGTAATTTTTGCAGATGTTGATGAAATATCGAAACATACGACTTCCCATTACATTTGAATACGCTTATAGGCCTCGAATCTCCAAACGTCCGTCAAATGTCATGGCATAATTGTGTAGTTATCAATGCCGTTGGAAGCGCTGGTTTCGACGGGTTACTTCTGAGTGTGTGTTTGATACTACTACAGATAGCTCAGGAATAAGTTATTACAGGTAATCAGTAGGAACCATTCAAGTAATTTATTATTAGCACGTATATTCGCGTACGAAAATGGCGAATGACTAAAAGTCTTCCCTTGGTGATAATGGCATCATATGTGAAGAAGAAATAACATGTCTTGATAATAAAGGAAATATTTTCTGATTCAGTCGCTCCTTGCATTTGCTACTGTCAAATATTGATCACGATACGCAAATGCTATATAAAGTTGTTTTCGAAACATTCCAAAATGTAAGTCAAACTTTAAAGTACGAATATTCCAGTAGTGAAGGAAGAGAAATATCTTTTGGTTCAGAAACCCCTAGGGCTCCGTAAAACCAGAGATTTGCGAAAACACACTACAGCAGGTAGTTTCAGCCGCGGTAACGGCATTAGACGTGCCTTTAGCAATCGGCTCACTATTCATTTCCTGAGAATCTGCAGCCACTAAATATCTGTTGAACCGAGACGTTTACTAACGAAACAACGTGCCAAAACATAAGGAACATGACATCTAAAGGATATGACTTGTTATCAGCATACAATGACATCCGCAATAATATAAGTACTTGTTCGCAAGTAAGAACATTCATTTAATTATGTTCTTGTCTAAACGCTCAATGGATCGATAATTCTTTCAAGTTTTGAATTTGAGCTTTAATAATTCTAAATTATTTCAATTGAAAAGATATTTCCTCGAAAGTTTCAGGAAATTGTGCAATAAAGACCAAAGTGATTCAAAGTTGGAACAATTCCCAATTGATTGGAGAGCTATTTCATGGCGGGAATGTGAGCCTCCGTAATCAGAGAGTTTGTACAGGCAGGCATATACCAGACGCACACGTGGCCTAATGGCCTTTGCAAAGTGTGCATCTTTAGTTGCGACATGATTTCAGATATTTTCCATTCGGCAAATCATGCTGCAGAGAATTCACTCTTCAAGTCTTGTTGACCGTACTGACAGAGCATCTTCATGACGCTGAATAAATATATTAGTGTATTCGAACAGAAAATTTATGTGATGACACAGATAGAGTTAGTGGATTTCGTAAATGACATTTTTGAAGTTATCTGACGATGATATATCATGTAATGACTCGCATATTTTGATTTGCCTGGTTCACTGTAGTAACCAGCAGTCTCCAGCGACAGCAACTCATCTTCAATCAATTGTGCCGCCCCATCAAATGGTTTTTTCCAAATGAGCTGTTATCAAACGGAAATTGGAAGGTGATGTTACAGATACAAATTTGAAGCAACCATTAACGATAAATGAAACAGATTGTTTCTTCTGAGTTAATTTTAATTGTAAGTCGATAAGTTGACCAACTTCACAGGAACAAGTTCCCCGGAGCGTCTGCAATCTTTTAGCGGAGTCGACAAAGAGCGTAATCCATCGAATCCCAAAATATGTGACGATCATATCAAATTGGAGCCATTCCTGACATCTTACATGAAGTATTAGACTCATAGCAATGTCACCGTGCAAGAATCCCTTCAAAATGGCGTGCAAATAGAGAATTGAGCCTTTCTTGAACGTATCGTGCAGTGAAGAGAATTTGGAAGTTAGTCTGAATAAGTGGACAGCATCGAGTGGCTGCATTTTTCTTTTTATCGGGAGTAGATCCCTTTATCTTGTTTTTTCATCAGGTAACACAAATGTTGGCGACACTGCTAAAGATTCTTTCAAGATCCGGAAACAACGGCGAGAATTAGCAGGACTTTAGTTGATATTGTTCGTCGAGTCGCTACGCTTCTTTGCGCTATCATCGGGAATTAGAAATCGACGTCAAATCGTTCAGGAGCCACAATAGCGGCAGTGAAACCAGAAGTTGCTGTAATCCACATTTATTATGATTATTATCCCCTTTCGCCTTCGAGTAACCACAGGATCTCGGTACGTGGATCACGAGATAATAAGTCATTGCGAGATTCCTATTGGACTATTTGTCGGAAGAAGCTTGCAAGAGCGTCAGAACAAATCGATCAGAAAATTTCGGGAGCAATTCATTCTCGACACAATTCAGTCGCTCACGCGAATACCTGGAAGATGTACCTAGAAGACTTTTGCTAACCCTCGGCCCCGTGATGACACTTCACAAAACAAGCTTCTCAAACCGATAAATATCAATTTCCGTGAATCCGTACAAAACCCATGCTGAAATAATAGTAAAATACAAAACAAAAAATAGTTGAGCAGATTCAAAAAAGATTAATTATAATTAATCCAGTATATCTCAAATATATCAATAAAGTATCGGCACAATTTCAGAATTGAAAGGTCACATATGGCACTTTCTCTGGAACATGAGTAATTTTTTGCAAACAACTGCAATTTTTTGAGAAAATTAATTTAGAAATTCGCGATATTTTTCAAAAGCTATTGGCTAATATTTCGCTTGTTATGTCCCAAAACCATATGAACTCTTCCAAAACATACGCGAATGACAAGGTTCAAACACATTACCGGCATCAAAAATAATATATTTGACGAAAATTGTTGAAAATTAGTAGAAAACGTAATTTCAGTCAAATTCTACAAAACTAATCGTAACTTTGTTATTTGTAGACATAGAACCCGGATGTCTTCGGCAAACTTTTCTCATTATTTTATGCCCTACAACTCTCGCTAGAAGACATCAAACCGCTAGAAGGCGAAATAAAAACGTTAGTATCGCGTTAGTAAAGTTAGTACCGCGGTGAAAATTGGAACTAATTTTTATTACCAAATTGTGGCGCAGCATAAACTGAGCAACAATTAAGCAATCATCTGATAAAATGCATGCTCAAAGCGCTAGAGGTTTTGTCTTGCTAACTTCGTCTCCCGCCCAGTGAAATGCAGTGTTTTTATTGTCCGTTATTATTGGTAAGATGGAACAAAGCGCCACTTTGACAATCACAGCAACAACACCATCGCGCTGACAAGCGTTAACCTCATTTTTATTGTATTCTTCAATTTTCATTAGCTTTTTGAGTGAATACACCTCATCTCGATTTAGCTCTCCCAGGTTTCCAATGTTCGAAAGTGTTGGCATAGTTAAAATAGCAATTATTTCTAGTATTTAATAAGTGGAAATTTCCCGTCGATATCAAAAGGTTAACATTTGTGTTGGCTAGCATTTTTGGTTTTTTTTATAATACAAAGGCATTTCCAAACAAATTCGTCCAAAAGTGAAACAACCTCTTGATGTTTTGTGTTTTGGTTATGGCGTGCATGTTTTGTAAGATGGAAACTAACTGTTAGGCTTCCATGATGAAACAATTTTTTTCGTTCTTAAACATATGAGTGATATTTTTTATGTTTGGAAATGCTATGGAATCAACAATAAATTGAAATATAACAATACATGTTTTGAAATTTCAATTTTCGATGAATTTCGAAAATAGGCCATGTTTTGTTTTTTATGAGGTATAAACAATCAGTTCCCTGGACAAACTTGGAGCCCTTTCGTTCTCGTTCAGAAAGATTATCAAAACAATAAAATTATACATGTTACGAGCAAAAGATTTGATTCAGTTCCATTCACAAGCCTTTCCTATACTATTGAAAAATAAATAGGTACCATAACAAATATGGTTGATAATTATTAAACAAGGTAATTGAGCAGTATTTGGGTATGTTTAGGTTGTATAATCTTTAAACCTTAAAACTTTTTTGCAATTATTATGTTTTTTTTTGTTGTTTCTCAATAGCTCATGCCTGCAATGTAATACTGTCGCATTGAGACTTTTTTTGGAGAACGTAGTAGTCAACCGACACATAATCTATCACTTTGTTACATGCCCAGAAAAACAAAGTGATTAGAAAAGCAAGAAGATCCAATGAAACAATTCAGCGCCAAAATTTACTAGCATATCTACTTTGTAAACAAACACTTGTTTGCTAATTTATCGAAA
>JASCZW010015844.1:0-19781 GCA_034211315.2 Aedes japonicus
ATGAAATAAATTAAATGTGGACATACCAATACACCAAATTTTAAGTGTAATTCAAGTGAAGTAGATCAGAGACCAATTTTGGCTTTCTTTTAGATAACCTTATTTAATTCCATAAATGTTCAAGGAATTCATAATTAATTTATCGAATATATTTATTTCAATTTTGTTTTTGTAGATGTGGAACTCGCATTTTTTCCATGGCGCATTGATTCTCGGCTCTTATCGTAACAATATTCACCATAAAATTAAATGCGCATATGATTTGGAGCATGATACGCTGTGAAAAAACTCAATTTTTTTTTGATATTTTGCTATGAAACAACATTTTTCACAACACTAGAACTTTTTTCCTAGACATTATTTACTGCTTAATGAATCAGACGAGCAGAGAATCGGACAAAGCAGAACAACAAAAACCACGATATCACCGTGAAGTTTAACAGCTGTGGTCATTTGATGGCAGGCAATAGGTTTGATGCAGGTTCTCAAGTGGTCATAACATCTTTCATTGGTTTTTGTTAGTCTGCTTTGTTCGAATCTCTGCTCTTCTGATTTATTAATCAGTAAACAATAATTAAGAGAAAAGTTCCAGTGTTGTGGGAAATTTTGTTTGAAACAAAATATCCAAAACAAATTCAGTTTTTCACAGCGCATCATGCTTCAAATCATTTGCGCATCAAATTTTTGGGTGAATGTTGGCACGATAAGAGCCGAAAGTTTATTCACTTTGGAAATTATGCGCGTTTTCAACAACAACAAAAAATTTAAACAAATATATTCGAAAAATTTATCATGAATTTCCAGAAAATTTATGAAATTTAAAAAGGAATCTGAAAGAATGCCAAAATTGGTCTGTAAACTTCAGTTCATTGGCATTTAATCTAAAATGTAGTTCCTTTTTTTTTCACATTCCAATTATTTCTTGTATTTCAATATGGCTATTAGAAACAAATCACAGTCAGTTTTGACAAAATTCCAATTTATCTTCGCAATGATTATTATTGAACCAATTTGCCGTTAAATGCATTTACTAAGTGCAAAATGGTATTAAAATGCTTTTTATTATTATTTATTTATTTATATACTTGTAAAGTAAGAGTATTCTCTTATAATTTACTACAATCGGTATTATCGTTGTTCACAACATTAACGCAATTCAAATAATTATACAAAAAAAAAGGAAAGCAAATTACTAATAACAATAATTGTGTACTTATTTAATACTCAACCCTTTGCTTGCTCCACTCCATTCAATTTCCTTCACTCAACCAGTCCAAACACTCACGATAGAATCTTGCCGTTGATAGATGAGATTGTATATTAGCAGGAAGCTGATTCCATAGAACAATTGCACGAACGAAAAAGGTACCACCGTAATAAGAAGAGTTATGTTGCGGTACGACGTAATGCTTTACTCGAGCGCTTCTAAACGGCTGAAGTTTGTCAAGCAGATAGCTTGGACCCTGATGTATAATTTTGAATAAATTCACACAGATTCTAAGTTTAACGAATTCATAAAAGGAGCAACCCAAGAGCTGCTTTTGCAAATGTGTTACTCTGGCGTACCTTGATAAATTAAAGACCCAGCGTACACAGTGATTCAAGGCAATTCTTAAGCGATTCAGAATACCAGCAGGTGCATTCACAATCAATTCAAGTCCGTACGAAAAGTGCGGCCTTAACAGAGAATTGAAAAGCTTAATTTTTGTTGATATCGATAACATACCAGCCGTGAGTCTCAATTGTCGCAGTCCAGCATAAATTTTTCCGCATTGAGAATTCACTTGAGTGTCCCATTCTATGTTATTTTGTATAATTATGCCAAGATTAGAAGCTTTATTGACGTATTCGATCGTAACGTTATCTATTAAAAGATTTGGTAACTCCATACGTATTTGCCGTCTGCATATAAACATAGCTTTCGTTTTGGATGGATTTATAGGAAGAAGATTTCTTGATGGCCATAGCGAAACATTTCTTAAATCGTTATTTATTAACCGAGTCATTTCTTCTATTGATAAATCAATTGAACAAAGATACAATTGAACATCATCTGCAAACAGGTGGATCATACAGACCTGAAGTACCGATGGGAGATCATTAATGAATAATGAAAATAGAAGTGGACCCAGTACGGACCCTTGGGGTACACCTGACAATATGCTAATGGGCGCCGAAAGAATACCTTCGATATCAACCACTTGCGTACGAGAACTTAAGTACGAGTCGATTAGAGAAACGGCTTCACGACAGAATCCAAATGTATGGGATAGTTTCTTCGTTAGTTTGATATGTGAAACCCTGTCGAAAGCTTTTGAAAAATCTATCAAAAGTAAAAAAGCAACTCCTTTTTTATCAATACATTTATGGATATCATCATGTACCTTGAGGAGAGATAAGGTTGTGCTATGCCCAGATCGGAATCCAGATTGGTATAGACTGAGGAGATTGAAACGGTGAACATATTCTTGAATCTGACTTTTGAGGATCTTTTCAAATGCTTTGGACAATGAACAAAGGATACTGATTGGACGAAGATTATCCAAACTAGTACCTGCAGGCCTTTTTCGAATCGGAATGACTTTTGCAGTCTTCCATGCTCGAGGAAATCTGGCGGTTTCAATAATTAAATTGAACAGATAGGAAATTGGTGTTATTATGAAAGGTAATATCAACTTGATAAACTTTAAGGAAACACCATCCATACCAGTTGCGTTAGATGAAATAGACAAAATTGCATTTGAAATTTCTAAATCATTACATGGAGAAAAACGAAAACCATCAGAATTCTCTGGCGGGATCGAAGGTAATTCTGGATCTATTGTAAAATTTGCTCCAAAAAACGCATTTACTTCGTCACTAGTATTATGACTATTAACATTGCGATTAGACTTAGTGGCAACATTTAAATGTTTAAGTTTCCTCCACAACTCTTTATTGGAGTTAGCAGACTCTAAGTCATTTCCCATGAAGTCGGATTTAGCTTTATTTATCAAGGTGGTAACTCGGTTACGTAGCCTTTTAAACTGATTATGATCTAATTCATTTCTAGTGGAGGTCCAAAGACGATATGCAATGTTTCTATCGATCATAGCTTTAAGTATTTCATCATTAAACCACAAAGCATTCGGACTGGACCGTATTTGTCGCAGAGGAACGAAATTTTCGAATAGGTTAATTATGTGTCTATTGAAGAGGTCGAGTGCTAGGTCGGAATTGGTAATACTATATAATTCGGACCAATCAAAATCTGTCAACGTTCGTTGTAGCAGCGGATAATCAACACGATTATAATCTCTAAACGATCTATGACAACTCAGAGTGCTACGAGATATGTTAAGTGATGAAATGATTATATCGTGCTGAGAAAAAGCGGGAGCAGAAACTTGATTGAAATTTAGAACAAAGTCATCGTTGGTAATCAGCAAATCAATCAATGAACTACCACCAGAATGAAAGTGTGTTGGTTCATTGTTGACAAAGTTAAACCCGAAATTCTCCAGAATATGTTTAAAGCGTAAAACTCTAGCGTTTGTTGTATTCAGATCGATATTGAAATCTCCGATGAGAATTACATTCGAGTATTTAAGTGACAGGTCCAACAGCTTTTCATCTAGGAAGCTAGAGCAGTCGACTCTAGGTGGAGAATAGATAGTACCAAGGAGAAATTTTTTATTGTTCACTCGAACTTCAATAAACATGTATTCAGTTCGATTACACTCTTCTGATTCCGTTAATGGATCAGATACGGCGATTACTTTGCAATCAAGATCATGTTTATGATAAATACATATACCTCCACCTCTGCTATATTTCCGATCATTCCTCAGGACTTGATAACCATCGACAGCAATTATGTTATCGTCGATACTTTCATTCAACCATGTTTCAGAGAGGCAAATGATGTCAACTTTGCTACTAGCAAAACATTGCTTGAATTCGTTAAATTTACTTAAATGACGAGCACACAAACTTTGTACATTCATATGACAGACGTTTAAGCAATCAATCAATTGATCATAACTTTTTCACCGTGATCTCGAACTGGATATTTTTTTCCCAAACGATCGGATTTGAGCGCTACGCACTTTCGTCGACAGAATCTTGAGAAGCTTTTCTGGTTTTTCAAAGAGATGTTGAAGGTCGTCGATAACGTCTGGAATGGATTCCGGTAGAATGAGTCGGCTGATGACCACCACAAGTGCACTCCACAAGGGATACTATCCTGCAACCGCTTCAAATTATCCAAATTTGTAAACTAACATGCCTGTGTGGTATACTCAGAACAGCAGATAAAGATTGGCAACAACTTCGGTTCACCATTGAATATAGGCAGGTTTTTGGAGAGAGTTTGCCGGGCTGTTATTTGTTCTTTGGACAATATCTTCATTTACGGTTGCTGCTTCTTCTCCGACGGATGCTGCTGTTTCTCAGACGGCTGATATTTCGGCACTGAAAGCTGGTTATTCTTCACCAACGGTTCCTATTGACAGTTTCTGCTTCTTGCCAGTTTGGAGATGAGTAAATAATTCTCTTTCCTCTCTAGATAACTGGAACGTTTCTTCTTTTATCTCCTCTGATTCATCTTCGTCGTTTTCTTCTTCTTCGACGACATCTTCATTTTCATATTCGCCTTTCTCATTTTCATGTTACAGAACTGGGAAATTCTTTATCGTTTGGTTTGACGAACTCGCAACTGACTCATTCTGCTTTGTTTGGGCTAGCGGTGAATTATTGCCAACCGTCTCAGAAATTTACCTCTTTCCTTCTCCTTCTTCACAGGATCGCCGAGTATGCTTTTCTCATCAGCAACTGACTCAGTGACGCTCTTTTTCGCTTCCAAAAACTCTCCTCATACATATTCTTACGCCGGTCTTGGAACGATGTTTGCTCTGCCAACTATTGCTCCAGAATTTCACGCTCTTCATGCAACTGGAATTTCTCAGCTCCCGCTTCTGTCACAGTTGTTTCTTGAAGAACGTTTTATTACTCTGAAGAACTCTCTCCATTTCCAGCTACTTTTCACGTAGGACAGTTTTCTCTTCTCCTGCGTTTACCTTGATACGCTGCTCTTTTACAAGCTTCTTCAGAGAAGTTTCCAGTGTTACTGCGTTCTACGAACCAGACTCAATGGAAGACTCACTCTCACTCCTCGCTTTGTGCCCAGAAGCCTTGTCCGCATCATTCTTGGCAGGTGTATGCAGTTTTGGAACCTGAAAGCTTAGTTAAGCATTTACTGTTGCTTCAATCTTGCTCCTTCACCGACTCCGTAACGCCAGCATATGACTATGGGCCCAAAGCTAACATTTCTCGCAATCATGGATTTTATTGGGAGCATTTCACATCAGGTTTCCTCTTTTTTACGAGTCTATCCTCTGAGGTGTAAATTCTTTGATTTTGTTCGGATTTTCTTTAACAAAGCTCTTGAAATCAACGTAAACCTTTCGTGACAGCTGAACAAAGCTGAAATCAAATATATTTTAGGTATCAATAAAAAACAATCTTAATTACTTGCAATTTAGTTTCAAATCCATCCTGTCTCCCTCTTGCGGATGGACACTCGTTGACAATACCGATCTATGTTAGATTCCCTATTAACACATAATCCTTAAGCAAAGAGTTTTTAATTTGTTATGCATGTCGAATAAAAAAATATAGGGACATCCCTGGTGTACGATTAAATTTGAAGACTCTTTTTGGATAGATTTCACATTGCAAAGGATTTTAAAAGTTAGTACTCAGCTGATGTGGCACGAAACCGGCCTTGGATGCGCGATTATTTGAAAATTGAAGTTGATTAAATTTGAAGTAGAAGCCGGTTTCTTTGCTGAGAAGATCCGAAGTAATGGTAAACCGGTGGCTAAATCTAAGCATGGAAAGATAACTAATAGAGGAATTTTGGATAATTTCAGTTAGAAATCTATATAATAAAAATGAGTTGGGGTTTCCTTTGTCACGATTTAACTCGCGAGTGAAAGGACCGTTTGGGATGAAAATTTGTACGCAGGAGTTTTTGAGGCCGGGGAACGTTTTTAAGATAGTAAGAGACCCCTCCCTCCTCTGAAAGGGGGGGCTCCCATACAAATGAAACACACTTTTCTGCATAACTCGAGAACTGATCAAGCAAAGGAACCCAAATTTAGCATACGAAAGTTTTTGGAGGCAAGCAATGTTTCTATGGTAGTTTGAGAACCCTCCCCTCTGTAAAAAGGGAGGCTCCCATACAAATAAAACAGAAGTTTCGGCATATATCAAGAACTAATCAAGCAAATGGAACCAAATTTGGCATGTGGGGTTTTCTGGTGGCGAAAAATGTTTGGATGGTAGTTTGAGACCCCTCCCCTCTCCTAGAAGGGGTGCTGTCATACAAATGAAATTGAAATTTCTTCATAACTCTAGATCTAATAAGGGCCTGTTCATAAACCACGTAGACTCATTTTTGAACATCTCAACCCCCCACTTCGTAGACTTTCCTCCATACAATTTTTTAAATTTTTGTATGGAGCGTAGGCTTTTGCCAAACCACCCCCCCCCCCCCTAAAAAGTCTACGTGGTTTATGAATAGCCCCTAAAGCAAATGGAACCAAATTTGGCTTGCGGGGATTTTGAAGGCAATAAATGTTTCTACGGTAGTTCGAGACCCCTCCTCCC
This sequence comes from Aedes japonicus, assembly GCA_034211315.2. Classification (NCBI taxonomy): domain Eukaryota; kingdom Metazoa; phylum Arthropoda; class Insecta; order Diptera; family Culicidae; genus Aedes; species Aedes japonicus. The sequence goes on from JASCZW010015844.1 coordinate 6,652, forward strand.
TCTCTGGTAGGGGAGGGGGGGGGCTCCCATACAAATGAAACACAAGTTTCTACATAACTCTAGAACTAATCAAGTAAATGGAACCAAATTTGACAGGTAGAGGTTTTTGAAGGCAAGCAATGTTTCTAAAGTAACTCGAGACCCCTCCGTCCTCTGTAAGAGGGGGGCTCTCATACTAATGAAACACAAATTTGTGCATAACTCGAGAACTAATCAAGCATATGGAACCAAATTTGGCATGTGGAGGTTTTTGGAGGCGAGAAATGTTTCTATAGAAGTTTGAGACTCCACCACCATCTGGAAGGGCGAGGGGGGGGGGGGGGTTTCATACAAAAACAACACAAATTTCTGCCTAACTCGAGAACTAACCAAGTAAATGGAACCAAATTTAGCATATGGAGGTTTTCGAAGGCAAGAATTGTTTCTATTGTGGTTTAAGTCTCCTCCGCTAACTGAAAGAGTGGTCTCTTATACAAATGAAACACGAATTTCTGCATAACTCGAGAACAAATCAAACAAATGGAACCAAATTTGGCATGTGGAAGTTTTTGAAGGAAATAAATGTTTCTTAGGTGGTTTGAGACCCCTCCGCCTTCTGGAAGGGGAGACTCCCATAAAAATGAAACATAATTTTCAACATAACTCGAGAGCCAATGAAGCAAATGAAACAAAATTTGGCATGTTGAGGTTTTTGGAGGCAAGAAATGTTTCTATGGCACTTCACCACCCTCCCACTTCAAATGGAGGGGGGCTCCCATACAAATACAAAGCAAATTTCTGCATAACTCGAGAACTAATCAAGTGAATGAAACCTTTTAGCATTACACGGAGACAAAAATAAAGTCATATCAATAATATTCCGGTCCCGATCAAGCATAGTTGTGCATTGACTTTTATATAATACTTTTTTGAGATTGTTTCACGCATAATACAATAGATCGAAGAATAATGGAAGCTTCAATTAAACAGAATTGATGATCTAATTAGAGCATGAAATAGGGTTGAATCAACCATATTATGCTAACATCAACAATATTCATTATTGATGATTTGACAGCTCTCTGATTCTCATGATAAATTCAATAATGATTATGTTTAATTTGACCTAATTTTGAGGGTTGAACTAATGGTATCGGATGGTTGGTTTAAGCATACACAGAGATTCGTTCAAATGATGTTATGGTTGGTTCCAAAAATCAAAAAAATTTCCAATTTTCAAACATTTTAATTAATTACGTGCTTCGTGCAATACAATCAAACATGATTACTTTAAATGTAATCTTCCTCACGCTCGATCTTCTTCGACTTCTTCACGCTCGATTAATTGTAGCGCATCAATGTCGTACCCGTTAGCTGAAATCAAAATTCATTAAAACTACTTTAAAGAATAGTTACAATTTGCTCACATACCTACAAACTCTTCGATGCCCGCCGCGGATAATCCAAACGATTTCAATAATTCTTCCACTTCTTCGTCAACATAAAACTCTTCAACCAGGTCGTCGTCCAAGTCAACCGAGTTATCTGCCGCCGCCATGATATTTTTTTCTTCGCTTTGTCGTTGAGTGCGGATGGCAGCCACGAGGCTCAGTAGAAACTGCTATATGCCCTATTTAACCTTCCAGTATGAGTGATTCAACGATAAACACGGATTCAAATAATGACATGTATGCTTGATTTAAGCATTTAATGGTTGATGTTCAATAACGTTGATTCAAATGAAATATATGCTTGATGTAAACATCAAATCATTTTCAAACAACTATTTAAATTGACTATGTCAAGAATATCTTCGAAGCTTGGGATAACTATGGCAAAAGTTATATCAATCATGCCTCATTTCTGTCCGTGTATGGGGGTTTTTCGAGGCTAGATTTCTTTATACATAAAAATGAATTTCTGTCTTTCTGTCTGTCTGTCAGACCCTTATAGACTCCAGAACCGACTGAACCGACCAACGTGAAAATTTATATGAAGGGGTTTTTGGGGCTGGGGAAGGTTCTTATGATTGTTTGAGACCCCTACTCTCTCAGGAAGGGGCGCTCTCATACAAATGAGACACACATTTCTTCATAACCCGAGAACTATCAAGCAAATCGAATCAAATTTGACATGTGGGGGGTTTTGAAGGCAAGAATGTTTCTATGGTAGTTCAAGACCCCTCCCCTTTCTGAAGAGGGGGGGGGGGCTTCTAACAAATTAAACTCAAATTTTTATTATAATTGATGAACCCGGTGCGATGGTTCGAGAACTAATCAAGCAAATGGAACCAAATTTGGAATGTGGGGGTTTTGAAGGCAATGATTGTATGGTGGTTTGAGAAACCACCCCCTCTGGAAGCGAGGGCTCCCATACAACAGCTTACTTAAAAACAAAACGGGTGTTTCTCGGATAAGAAGCATGTTTTGATAGAAGTATGAACCCTGCTCAGTCAAGAAAAAAAAAAATTCATTTCGAAAAAAAACATAAACGTGCCAGTTCTATTGAATTTTCCTTAATTTAGTTGCAAGCGTAGCAGCGCACGCACCGGGTTCAGCTAGTCTAAATAATAAAAATGAGTTGGGGTTTCCTTTGTCACGATTTAACTCGCGAGCGGAAGAACCGTTTGGCATGAACATTTGTACGCAGGAGTTTTTGAGACCGGAGAACGTTTTTAAGATAGTAAGAGACCCCTCCCTCCTCTGAAAGGGGGGGCTCCCATACAAATGAAACATATTATTCTGCATAACTCGAGAACTGATCATGCAAAGGAATCCAAATTTAGCATGCAGAAGTTTTTGGAGGCAAAAAATGTTTCTATGGTAGTTTGAGACCCCTCTCCTCTCTAGAAAGGGAGGCTCTCATACAAATAAAACAGAAGTTTCTGCATATAGGGAAGCGGAACCTATTCTCACCGTAGTACATATATCCATCACATTCTGCAGTCATCCAACTTCAAACGTAAAAAGATGTTTAATTTTTGGGTTTAATTTTCATAAATGGGCGCAGTTATCAAGAATATATAATCCTGTCAAATAAAATTAGGTCTTGAATATAATTAAAAGCTACAAAAACGTTTCGGAGACTTACAATTTCGTAAAATAAATGAGCAGTCAGATTTTCAACACATTATCTTACCTTTGCACTACAAATTCGTCGTATTGATCTAACCGTACTTGGGAATATACTCGAGCCAGACTCCAAGTTTTCTCTTTAATTGCACTCTATCCTCATACATTTTCGTTGCGTAATTGCACAAACCACAAAAATCACACTTCACTTATTACACTACTCACACGAGAATCTAGGAATACGTGATAAAATACTAGAAAACTATAGGATTAATTTTCACAATAATTTAAATACGCTTGCACCTATTCTGAACCGTGTTAACAATCGACGTAATCGCTTGATGTTGCACTGCTCACATACTGTATAGCATACACATAAACGCTAGTGTGCGTGTTCAATCATTCATAGAGCATTCTATGCCCAACGTTGTGGTGATCTTGTTGTCAATATTCTCATGGAAGAATAACAAACAAACCCTTTCATTTTGTCTTGGTTATATGCATGCTACACGTGAAGTCCTGTCAAATGATCTACTTCATTTTTGTGTGTAATAGTGAAGAGCTTTAACTTGTTTGTATTTTTTCTTGATTAAAATCAGTACGATTAACATATGTACACATATGGGATTAATATTTTTCATGATATTATTAATATAGGTACATAGCAGTGGCAACTTTTCCGTATTAAATTGGAAGAAAATTATGAGAATCGAATGTATTGTATGTTGCTAAACGATTAAAGGTGAGTGGACGAATAAATTGTAAATAACTTGAGTACTCAGTGTTCAGTATTCAGTGCATATTCACCGATGTCCACTCGAGGTCTGCATATTGAGCTCAAGATAGGTTCCGCTTCCCTATAAGTGCAAAATGGATTCAATATGCTTTTTCCACTGATTAAAGGGCGATACGGTCAAAATTTGGTCAATATCAACTTGACGTATTTCTTTCAATTTTGCATTTAAAAAACCTGAACACCCCTCATTTTGAAGGTGTGTGTGTGTAGAATGTTGCTCCTATTTTGATTTTGGAATTCACTCTTCAGTTGTCAAAATGCCGTCCAAGCAAGAAGAGCAGCGTATCAAAATTTTGCTCGCGCATCGCGAAAATCCGAGCTACTCGCACGCAAAGTTGGCAAAATCGCTAAAAGTTGCCAAATCAACCGTTACAAATGTAATTAAAGTGTTTGGGGAACGTTTGTCGACAGCCAGGAAGTCTGTATCGGGGAAATCGAAAACCGGAAGCCGCTGAGACGACAAAGAGAGTTGCCGGTAGTTTCAAGCGAAACCCTAACCTATCTCTCCGAGATGCCGCAAATAAGCTGGGTGTATCGTCTACAACCGTGCATCGAGCCAAAAAACGAGCCGGACTATCGACTTACAAGAAAGTAGTGACTCCAAATCGCGATGATAAACAAAATACGACGGCCAAAGCGCGATCCGGAGGCTGTACACGACGATGCTGACGAAGTTTGACTGCGTGGTAATGGACGACGAAACCTACGTCAAAGCCGACTACAAGCAGCTTCCGGGACAGGAGTTTTATACGACAAAGGAAGGGAAAGGTAGCAGATATTTTCAAGCACACGAAACTGTCAAAGTTCGCAAAGAAATATCTGGTTTGGCAAGCCATCTGTACCTGTGGCTTGAAAAGCAGCATTTTCATAGCTTCCGGGACTGTCAACCAAGAAATTTACGTGAAAGAGTGTTTGAATAAACGTCTGCTGCCTTTCCTGAAGAAACACGGTTGTTCCGTACTGTTTTGGCCTGATTTGGCATCTTGCCATTACGGTAAAAAGGCCATGGAGTGGTACGCCGCCAACAACGTGCAGGTGGATGCAAGGACAAGAACCCTCCCAACACGCCAGAGCTCCGCCCAATTGAGAAATACTGGGCTATTGTCAAGCGGAACCTAAAGAAGACCTAAAAAACTGCTAAGGACGAGCAGCAGTTCAAGGCAAACTGGCTTTCTGCGGCGAAGAAGGTGGACAAGGTGGCTGTACAAAATCTGATGGCAGGGGTCAAGCGTAAGGCCCGACAATTCGGATTTGGAAAAGCGGAAGCCTAACTGAATATTTTTCCTGAATTTTATACTAATTGAACTTGAAAAAGAAATTTAATTTGATTTTTTAAATAAACGATTTCACCGATTTACACGCGTTTTCCCTTGACCAAATTTTGACCGTATCACCCTTTATAGTAAGATAAAATGAATCAGTCCTAAAACGGCATTCAAAACAGCATATTAAGAAATAAAACCTTTGATAAGAGTAAAAGAATTTCAGAAAACAAGGTTTTAAAATCGTTTTTAAAGTTTTTTGTTGGTTCTCATAAACCTGACTAGAATATGGAACCAATTCACACCTTTTGGTGCCATTTTAGAACGAAAATGATTTCTATTTGCTTTCATAAAATATAGTTAAAGCATAATTAAAGCTGGATGGTTTTGGCTATGTTAAGTGTGATCATCCTCTTCTCCCACACGATCCCCAGGACCCGTTCGGTATGTGTATTCTGATCACGGCTGAAATGAACTGTAGGGTTCGACTTCGGCTCGCCCGGAAACAACCTGGAGTTGGAGTTGAACCTTCCACGAGAGTGAATAAGTTTCACCTGGTTTGCTTACATCATTGCTTCGTAGGTGGAATCCAACCTGTCATTACAATCATCCACGTCGTGCTTTTTGATCACTGCCGACGACATTCGTAGAAACTCGTTCACAAACTGTGCAGCGTTCACATTTTGTGTTTACTGCGTTGAACAGGTGAGCAGGTAGCACCGAACCTAGCTAAGTCCATAACGTACGCTGTTGGATCCTCAGCAGGGTTAGACCGGAACAAGAACCTTAGAGCTTATTTGGCATACGCATCTTGTGGTATCTTATGGTACATTTCTTGGATGTATCCACCGAACTAGTTGATCACCGGCGGCGAAGACTGCAGTATGTCTGGCCCTTTCAGTAGTTCGGTGTTGAATGAAATTTAGACTACAGTGGCTGCAGCATCCCTCACCAGACGAACCTTACCGAGTTTAGGGTTGAGTACCTCGTTTAAGGTACTCTTTTTAGCGCCGAACCGCCGTAGGTTAACTATCCCCACCGTAGCTGCTTGAATAATCTCCCGGTCGTAGGTTTTCAGTTGACTCGGGTGCAACTTTGCAAGAAATACTGGTGTCTTTCAGTAAATACAGGGTCCGTAGCATCTCATAAAGATCCTTCCCAAGCAACACAAAACAGCTATAATTAGTTGCAGCGACTTGATTGTGGCCTAACTTAGTGGCATTAAAGTTATATCAACAGTATTGCAACAAGCGTGCTGCTAGGGTTATTACTAGTTGGTTCAATGGAATGAACCTTGAAGTAGCTGTCCGCCATAGCAACAGCAGGGTTTTCGGGATCGTAAATGGTTCACCCTAATTTTGTCTTTACGACAATCGGCTGACCTAACTATTATGCAAAGTTCTTTTGAACCGTAATTCACAACACGTAAGTCTTTCAAATGCGAATACCGATCCACGATCACCTTGAACTACATGGCTTGATTCGGGAATTTCAAAACTGATACTGTACGAACGTTCTTCAAAGGTATTTTATAACAGGATCCTTCAGTCGAGAGCTGCAGATTCACCCTATTCAACAGATTTTCGTATCGCTTAACGATGCCCGTCCACGAAACCACCAGTGGTTCGCGTCAACCTTCTACATTCAATTTGTGAACAACGTACTCATCCACGAGGATAGTGGACGCTCGTGATCCAAAATCATTATAGTGTACACAGTACCAAAAAGTCATGTAAATTTCTGTCTCCTGCGACCGACACATGCAAGCGTCCTTTAGCACATAAGAATGGGTTCAAAGAGATGAGAAAATAAATTCAATCGAACACATCTTTTATCAAATTGCGTATTAGTCAGTTTCAAGAGACATCATTTTACATGAAATGGTTCTTTACGTTCCCCGACTTTTAACAAACATGAATTACGTCTCGTGTAAAACTCATAATTTTTAAGTGTATAGTGTATACACGGAAATATAGATTAACTGGAACATATACGAAAGATGACAGCACAATTCAACCGTCCATGTACGTGCCACTGAAAATGCATCAACTGTACGGATCCTTCAACTCGATGCATCAAGGGATGGTTTTCACCTTGACATCCAGCGATATTACAGCGAACTTTAGAGTAACAACGACTTTTGCCGTGGTTATTAAGGTTCAGCGGGTCGACTTTGTTTTGCTCCACTGTCTTCAATCGATCCGTGATAATGAACTATTTTAATTAATCGTAAAATTCTAGCTTGTGGTCTGCAAGCGGACAGGTCTTTCACGACTTGAATACCTTCATCTCATTTGAAATTCCAGGTTTCTACGGGTGGAACCACACGTATTAAACCAACTTCCTTTTCTTTGCTAATTTTTCCCGGAAAACGGAGTTTCGGTCGGGCCAAGAGAAGAGAACTCGGCAACTTCGTACACGTCAGACACGATGACATTTGAGAAATCGATGAATACCCTCAGCGGCGTCACGTTATACTGAACCCCCTTTTTCCCGTATATACTGAACCCATTCCAATTTTAAGTTAGGCGGCGATTTGCCAACCAATTCGTTCAACAACATTGGATTATTGCGGTGATCCGACAAGTGATCACAACTTTGTTTTTCACCGAACTGGAACTGGATAAATTATTCCAGGTGATCGACTCTCTGTACTTGATCATTAAAGACTTGTTTTTCACCGAACCCGAACTGGATAAATTATTCCAGGTGATCGACTTTCTGTACTTGATCATTAAAGACTGGACTCTGAAAAAATGAGACACACAAAAATGATCACCAAAAATTCATCTTAAAACGGATACTTCTCAAATTTTCAGGAATTGAACAACTATATATTAGCTACACAGAAAAAAATAATTAATTTTAACAAGCGTGTAAAATTTCCCCTCGTGTAATTCCAAGCCAATGGAGCGTAAACAACGATATTGTTTGCAATCTTTCATACAACAGGCTCGATTCAGGCGTTATCTGGCTTAAATTTACATGAAATATCCCATTATGTTCTGCCAAATCTAACATTCCCTTTATGTGCATTAGATAACGCAGAAAATTCAGTGTTTCTTTTTATCTGTGTATGTTTTGGCATCGTTTATTTCTCTGGCATAGTGTTGCTTGGTAGCTACGCCTACAGGGTGCAGCAGAAAATAATGCGAAAATTTGTTCTTTTTCTTTCAAATCCCATTGTCAACTAATTCAAGCAATAATATCAACATTTTCTAGTGCAGTTATCTTTATAAAGTTCTTTTAAACAAATATATACTCGAGCCGACGCCGGAAGCCAGAGCTTGCCTTTCGGACGTAGTCCTTCGACATTGACTGTCATGTGCGTGTGATGGTTGACTTCAGGGTTTTCACACTAGGGTGTGATGTTTTGCGACTCGTGCTTCAACATATGCCCAAATCGGATAATCCAACGGATTCAGATCTGGACTGCTAGGGGGCCACAAATCCTTCGGCCAAAACTTCATGTTATCGTTCAACCATTGTTGGGTTCGATTGGACGTGTGGCACGGCGCTCCATCCTGCTGAAGGACAACGTTTTGGTCCGCGGAGAAGTTGGCCTTCATCCAAGGAAGCACTTGGTCCTCTAAAATACCGATATACACTTCGGTATTGATTTAAACTTCAGCATCAATGAAAACAGGCGGCATTTTCAAACCGTTGGACGACACCAAGCCAAACATCATGACACCACCCGGATGTTTGGTTTGAAATTTGAATTTCACTTTTTCACGATCTCCATTTTCTGCGGTGAAATGAACCGGTCTGTGCGGCTGTTGGCCACAGCATCGATACTGAAAAGCTTTTCGTTGGACAACAGGATCACTTTATCCTTCTTCAACAAAGAAAGCAATCTCTTGGAACGAGTCACTCGTAGTTCCTTGACCCAGTCCGTAATCAAGTGGCGTTTCACTCTGGATCTGGAAGATGCATGCAGGTCTTCTTTGAATATTTTCCGCATGGATTTCTTCGAAATATTGGCTTCCTTTGCAAATTTTTTTTATGGAACGCACCGGGTTGCGAGCAATTTTTGCACGGACCGATTTGATCACGTTCGGCGTGCGTGCAAAGCGCGGATGTCCGGTTCTCGGCTGCCGCTGCTTTGGACCATTTTTATGTGGTAAACTGTTGCTCACCCTACCACCTTGGAAATCTCTTTTGGCTTCTTCTGGGCGAGCAACAAACTGGTTATCACTTCTTTCGTGAAAATGTTGACGAATTTGCAATAAAACAAATAGAATGTTTGGATGCAGCACTTGGATGCAGCACATGGATGCAGTAAACATAAACAAATACACTTTCGATAGAAATTAGTCACTAGCTACACGAATTAACCCAATACTCAAGTTTGAACATTTTCGCATTTTTTTCTGCCGCACCCTGTATGCCGACTAAAGGACAATAGATGTAAATCCTCCGAATGCACCGGAACTTCCTTTGATTGAAAATGTCATGGCTTTCACGAAGACTACATGACGAAAGTAATTAAATGTGATTTGAATAAGTCACAAACAAGTTGTTGCAACTAATTATAACCCTTTTGTGTTGCTTTAGGTGTACTTTGTTGCTTTGGACGCACTTTGTAATAATTTCAAAATGTGTTAGAATTGAATAAAAAAAAAATTGCATGAAAGTGACCATAGAGATGGAAATGGTTGTTGTGAAAATCTAAATTAATGAGGTCAAGAGAAAGGTGCGAGCCTTTGAGATGGGAAAAGAATTCGAGTTAAACATCGTATCGAAATCATAGTTTATAGTTTGATCATCATTTTCTACAAGTTTTCTTAAATATATTTTGGTGAAAATTTTTGTGAGTAACATTTCCCACAAATACACTCTGAAATGAGCGTTCCGGTAGCCTTGATGTATACTCAATATTAGAATTACTTCCGGCTACCTGAACGGTCATTTCAGAGCTACGATGTTATTAGGTTTGGTGATGAATAATAATATTAATAAATTACAAAACTAAGTTCAGATATCTCTCGGTTCTCCGCGAGCCATTTATTTGAAATTGTTATAGCCAAATCCTGCTGTTCATCTATATCCAATAGAAACCCAAAACCTTTTAAAATAATATTGAAGACAATTACTTAATTTTAGGGTCTCTGCTCAATCCATTCGGCTCGTTAGCCTAGGTGAACCACATTTCAATTGAGTTACATAACAAATACAACAAACCAAAGTAAATAATACCATTTCAACTATTGCAAACATCCAGCAACTGATCGAGGTGCCCCGAAAAAAAAAACGTCAAAAGATTAATCTTTATCCACAACAGACGGTCAGAGATTCAGAGCCCATTTCGCAGGTTCCAGCAGCGCCTTCTCAAGTAGTCAAAACATCAACCACTAGTTTAATCCGCATTGAGAGAGAAAATTAAGTCATCACCCCTGGGCCAGGGGAGCATAATCGCCTTGACCACATTTCAATGCAAACGACGCACGTCCGAAACTTATCACAATCCCACCCTCCATCGCGTCCCGTCCTCTTCGTCTGCACATACCGATGGTCACCGAACCATTATTGACGACCAACGAGCGTGCGGAAAGAAAATAAACAAAATAATTTAAGAAAATACGACACGTTTTCGGGGAAAGGAAATTCCTATGACTGTTATAGGACGCGGTCCGAGCGGTCCAAGCGGTGAGCAAATAAATGCTAGAGGTTGTTTATCACACGACTCTATTCATGCCTTGGGAGCCGGTCCGGTTCTCGTTCGCCACCGTTAACTGTTTTGTTTCTGCCTGAATGAAGCTCATTGTGTCATCTAGCTCTTGGGAGAAAAAAAGGGACACCTTTCACTTCTGTGGGACTGTATGCGCCGCCACCGCCACCGGATCTGGTCAGTGCCTAGGGTTGACCCAAACTCAACAGAACACGATTTTTCAATTAGACGCCTCACAGCGCTGAGCAAAGTGAAAGAAAATCAAACACACTTGAAACGGATTAACGACGTCAACGCCGACTAACTCCTTTCAGATGGTTCAGATGACTCGAAATATATTTAACCCTTTGTATTTGACCACATGTGTTTATAAGCTGTTTTGGGAAGATTTTATTTTGTAAATTCCTTCCGAGGTCTCCAAGGCTAATGAGAGAATTCTCACAAGCACACGAATCTTAATCCTTCCTCAGGTTGCAAATTTTCACATCCGTTCTTTTGCTGCTGACCGATGGGAACGACGACGGTGTGAACAGCAGAGGAATTTCTGCTGAAATTTATTAATATAGATAAGCTTTTAATTGGCGTGAATATTTCAGTTGTACCTCGACGATAAAGCGAGCACCAAGAAAATGATTAATACCAGCTTTTAAAACATTCGGAACGAGCCTCGAACTAATCCGGTGCGTTGCTGAAGAGCGGAGAGTTCAAATCAAGCCCGAAAATGGTCGTGAATTGGATTCGAGTTGAGGTATCAATTTCACGTATAAATTATCCTCGAAAAACTGTTAAAACTCACTCGTTATCTCGATGCTTCAGGGGCAGCAGAAGTGCAACGAACACGATGGTGAAAAAGGTGTGCATGTATGTGTGTGATGCAGTTGTTCCATAATGATGAAAATGGAATCTAAACAGAGTTGGACGTAAACTTTGCTCAACCCGGTGGTATGGTTTGAGACCCGCAGAGATTGAGCAGGGATAAAAAGTATCAAATTTTATACGAAAACTTGAATGACAGCTCCGTGAATCGAGGTGACGGCCAGTTGCGGTCCATGTATCATCTGTCCAAAGTGAGGAGCATTTGACTACTTGACAACCTACTGGTTTGCAGTGGGATCGTTTTACGTGTGCTAATTGACTGTTTTATGAGGGCAGTTAAAATGGCCCATCGGAACTCAATCGATTTCGAAGGAATCAAAAACCAATCAAGCTTCGAGTACAAGATTCAAGTGGACTGCAGTTCAGGCGCAAGATTTATCTGTTCCTACAGCAATTTGTCTTCCGTAGATGCAACCGAGGATGGGATGGAAGCCAGTGAGATCAAGAACCTCTCCATCAACCTCCGGGGAAGAAATGTACTCAATGACACACACAATAAGCGCAGTCAGTGCTCAACTATAGCTGAATAATCAGTTAACCGATTAAATAGAGGAAAACAATCGAAAAACAAGATTGTTAAAGCACTTAAAGTCACTACCGATTTGGATCGTTGAGGGTCTGCAACTCTTGGAGAGATAAATACGAACATTGCCACCAACCGTCCAACTAAGCAACTTGAGCGTATGTGATGATTATGCTTCAGATGTGATTCTCCTTCGCCAAGGGGCATACACAGGTCAGGAGTTGGGGATGTGTTCCTTTTTGGAAATAATGGGACACTATTTGAGAATACAATAATTTCGTGAGGTTATACGGGAGAGAACCGGAACGACAAATTGTTTAATAAATGTCCTAAATGTTGGAGTTCTTACACACTTGATACATGTTACCGATTTGGGATGTTGCTTTTCTAAGCTGTTACTTAACTACGTTCCATACGATCACGACATTTGATTATTTGATTTGTTGTTATTCGTCTCGATTTTGAAAAAAAAACCAAAAAACTGATACTTAATCTAGGTTTCTAATTTTATTCCTAAACACACATTTGAATATTAAAAAAAAGCGCTCATATTGTTAAGCGATCTAACACTGTTATCAAAAGACTACAAATAAACTGCGGGCAAGAAGTTGCATTAAAATTGATGCTTTGCAAAAGCGCACTCTACTCTACCTTTGACAAGGTAAAAATCAAATAACCTCTGTAGTTTAGCACGTCTGTGCATTTAAGTTTCTCAATCTGCAATTTGCAATGACTCTGTTTGTCAGGTAGATTTGCAGGGTCACTCCACGGAAGTTGACAAAGAGTATACCGTACTAAACTGCGTTGAACCCTTTCCATTCGGATGATCTGCCCTGAGTGATAAGGTGACCACATACTAAAAGTTATACTCCATGATGCAACGAACGATCGAACAATTCAGCGCTTCTAGAGAATATATACATTTCGGTGAATCCACTTGTACTTGTATTCT
>JASCZW010015845.1:0-19783 GCA_034211315.2 Aedes japonicus
AATCGATCCTACGGAATAAATCCTTGACTAACCGAATAAAAACTACATGAGATATAAAATAAACCTTAATGTTACAATACTGTTAAAAACAATTAGGTAACCATAGGATGGATTGTACATTTTACAATAAATTCTGTTTTCAATTATATTTAATTTTTTCTGGAGATCTCGTCTGTGCAAATCTTGTTTAAAGATTGTTTGTTGGAAGCTCAGCTAAGATATTACCGGTACACTATGGTACTGCTGTAAACAAACAATTATTTTCACTGACATGTCCGCCAAAGAAACGAAGAAAGCCGAGCTCAACTAAGTTATTATTTTTTGATTATATGGTCAATGAAAAATTAAGAATGAAATAGGCTTGGAAATAGAACAGATGTTTTTAGGAAATTGAGCGAAAATGGCATGTGTTCAGTGGTACTCGAACCAAAGACGTCCATTTTTGCCTAACATCCCACTGCGGGGTAGGTCGAAGCACGGACTAAGTCCGCCACTTCAACAGGCAAAAATGTCCGGTTTGGAAGACGCTCATGTACCACTGTGGCTTGTATAGTTATTCTAGCGATCTATTGTGTGCACTCTGTTAATTGATGCGCACATGGGAGAGGAACTCTCTCCTTTTTTTGGGTTTGTTTTTATTCGCAACGACTGAGATCACTCAACAAATCGAGTTTTTCATTCTATCCTGTCATTAATAGCACACTTAATGTGTAATTGCCAAATACTATTATCAAAATTGTTCAGTTATGTGCGCCAAATTTCATATGCGACCTATCCGATCTTTTTAAATATTAATCAAATAGTTCAGATACACCACTCAGTAAGCCAACGTACCTTGCGCTTACAAATTATACCCGGTGTATCTGACATAACGCAAGTGTTAAACATTCTGAAATACTGACATATACAACCGTATGTTATAATCAAGATGTCATACTGACGTATCTAACATTTTGTATGTGTATGGAGTAAAACAGAGCGAAAGTGAATGAAAACCAGGATTTTTACTTCTTTTAATATTATTCAACCATTATAGAATGAACAAATCGAATAAAACTTGAAATACATTTAAGTAGGATATAATGAAAGCATCTGGAACTTCTACCTCATTTTTCTTAATACCTATCAAATCAGCGCCAACATTAGAATAGGGCGAATCTGCTTTAATAAACAACGGCTTTCGTAGTCATTTTCTCTTGAACTAAAGGTCACGAATACAAATTAAGCACTATTTAAGGAAGATGTGGCACACTAGCCGCGGGTCTTGCTGGGAATCATTAGGAACAGCAGCTCAACGGGAAACACGTCTTACCTTTCTGACTGCCTATACGAACGAAAGAGGACGATCTCAGTGGTTGCGTCATCTCATCGATTGTCGGAGCCATCGTTGGCGGATACTGGTGTGCGTGTTATTGCATCAGTCAATACCACACCCTTCAGCAATATTCAAGTAAGATGGTTGCTTCACATAATGTTGCCTTTCCCATATCCCATAGAAGAGGAGCTTTATCTCTATCCGCTGATACATTCAATTTTAAGAAATTGTATTCGACTTCCTATAAATTAGAAGACAAAGTGTTTGTTTACAAAAGCAGATTCGCCCTAATCAAATGTTGGTGCCGAAATGTTAGATACGTCTATTTGAAAGGTTATGCTTGATTTCATGAGAAACAACAAATTTAATAACGTTTTCCTGTGGTAGTTCTTCCATAGGGCTCCAAATTTCCACAGGGGGTTTTTCCAAATTTTCCACAGAGCTCTAACGACCCAAGACTTTTAGACGGTATGTTTAACTAATACACGCACATTCCTCTGCTCCACAAGTGAACTGTTAAATGTAACGCTCAAGAACAGTGTTTATATCGGTTTATATCAAATGATTATGCATTTTCAGAAGGTCCTTGGAAAGGACATATTTTTATGGAAATCAACACTACAGTAATAATGGTTTTTATTAGTAAATTTTCCTCAAATCTGTCAAGTGGTAATCGAGATGGCATCGAAACAGTAGTATATCCAGTAGAATATCCAACTACATTCCATAGAAGGATCGGAAAACAACTGGATTTTTAACAGACTACGGTAATGTCGGTGGTACAGTAATTTAAGGCGAACCAGATGACCCAACGGTGGATAGACAGCAGCAGAAAACCGAAAACAGCCTGTCCGGCGAAGGCAAGAACAGTGTTGAATCTGTTCAAGCGTCGACCAAACCTTGCGATTCGCGATGGACGACGAGACTTTATCGAGGCGGACACAAAGCAGTTGCCGGGCAGGAGTTTTAAGTTGCCACATCATGGCTGTAAGTTCCTCAAGAGGTAAGATGAAAAAATTCTTGGTTTGGGCAAATGGGCAAATCTACGAGTTTTTTTTTAATGAGACGCTATTTTGGCCGGATTTGGCATCCTACCACTACGTGCGATCGCCATTAGACTGGTACAGAGTTTTTCTACCAAAAGACTTTAACCCACCGAACTCGCCGGAACTTCGACCGGCAGAATTTTTTGCCATGATGAAGGCGAAACTTCAACAGTTGCAGTGAGATTGACGCGCCCTTCTTAACAAGCCATCCTGTAGAAAGCTTTATAAGTATTGCGAATTGGTTTATTCGATTTGTTGGATCGTATCGTTGGAAGGAGATTCTCAATTTCCCGTGGATTTCGCCTGAGCGTCTCTGCTTACGGGTCCATCCCTCCGTTTTTGGCCCTTCATACAGCGATATTGTGAATTCAGATCGGTGGCCCAATTTGATCTTACTATTGGAGCTGCATCCAAGCTTACTAAGTGGAGCTGCATCCAAGCCAAGGGCATGAAGGGATGGTGGCTACCATACATACACATACATGATGAAGGCGAAACTTCATCAAACAGAGACCGAGCTGGCTTTGTAGAAATAGTGAGTAAAAGTATCAAAAGAAGTCAATATTGCCCAAAACTTTATAGGAAGTGTCAAGGGCATAGTGCGGGCATTCGGCCACGGAGAAGAGATCGAATAAATCAATGAATTGTAAAGCTTACCATAATGTTGTAGTTTATTTCTTAAAAGTTTAGAATAAATAGCGACTAAAAATGATTTTTTTGTCTTCCTATTTTAGAGTACAGTCTTTCGTAGAAAAAGGTGTGTATGGATTATTTGATGAATTGATAATATTGAACTAAGTTAAATACGCTGGTTTCAGAATCGTATTAATCGTGTGATATATTGAGAAATTCCCAATACTGAAGTGTTGCGTCGATTTCCCCGGTTTAATAACTTAGGATTTCTGAGTCTGTTCTTGGCCTACTAGTACAACACGTTATTCACCCCGTTTTCCCGAACGCAACTTAACCCCGCATAAACATAAACCATTCTTGGACTGTTGCCCTTAATGTTGACGACCATTTCCGTTATTGTTACGACATTCACACTTTCAGTTGACAACTAAAAACCAAACCTATACAGTTTCAACAATATGTCATATGGTAAAAGGCCAAATAACAATATACTGAATAGGCGGTTAAGTTAGGTTACCATAAAAAAGTGGCAATTTTCACGAAGAAAATTTTTGCGGAACTCTATGCCAAAAGGTTGGTATAGAATCCAGGCCGAGTGCAGACAATAATAAACCTTTCAATGACAATATGGCATGCATTAACATTATGTGTTAATGTAGAGGTTATATGGTGAAAACGGGATTAAACTAATCGATAACAATAACATGTAATGTGATAATATATGTTGCATTCGAAATATAGTTTTGACTATATAGCAAATTGTTTTTCGTTATGCGGGACGTCCTAACATCAACTGAATTTTTTCAGAGGCAGAAATATATTCACCTTTCGATACATATATTTAGATCAACGGTGGAGATCAACACCTCTTCTTACTAGCAAACTGGACCCACCTATTGTATTGGGTCTAAAACATATTGAAACGCCTGGTGAGCGCACATTGGCCTATTAAATTACAGAACAAAATGGGATTTGAAAGCATCTTTTGTATTCCGAAACAAAAGTGGTAAACATTTATGGATTTCACGCTTTCGAATTATAGGGCCTTAGTTCTCACTTTCACCTTCACGTTATTTGTACAGCACTTTACCTCTTTTCTCACTCGTTGCGCGAACTTTACCTCTTTTCTCACCCGTTGCCGCGAACAGCGAATTGAATGAGACAGTCAGGTGAAGTTCTGAATAGTCCGAGACGTTCATAATCGTCTGCGAATTGTTTTCAGTCAACTTTTAAAATTGATTAAATTTTATAGATTTCTTTCATAGTTAATGAATGATTATCACTTGGTGAAGTTGAAAAAAGTTACTCGCAGTAACGCGATCCTTTTGAATAAATCAAATGGAAAATCATGTCACTGTAAGAAAAGTCAATTACAACATGACATGAATCACTTCGACACTCAGAGTAACTCTTACAATAAAGTATACAAAAACGTTCATTGGTCACTTTTTCAGATTTCTTGCTAGGTCGCTCCCTCTTGTATACACATTCTTTCACACGATTCAGGAGTACTGATCTGGATAAATTTTAAATTTCGATGGATTATTTTCGATCTAATAAAGTCGTTTTACTTTTGCCAAATGTAAATTATATTTTGACACCATTAAGCCGTTTGCGTTCGGGTCTAGCACTAGCGAATATCACGCAGATTCGTTGATGAATAGCCGTAAATATTAGCGTTACAGCAGTGTCTAAGACAAAGTTGTAGTAGTAGTAGTAGACAAGCGCAAAAAGTTCATCCACTTCCTTTTAGAGAGCTTCTAAGCCCGTGATTAAAATACACTTGCATTTATGACCTAAAAACCGAGCCCTATTGACCGGGTGAACATACTACTATAGCATATATGAATCACTAACCAAAGAATTCTAATGGAAAATTACTCATTAATAATATCAGAAGTAGAGACCTTCACCAGGACAATTTTTCCTAGATAACTAAGGGTGTCCCTTAAAAAAAAACAAGATTTTTGCTCTAACTTTTTATTTGACAAAAAAGTTGTCTTCAGATAATTTTTAGAACATAAAGCGCTAAAATTTTTCACGTTTAAATCTTGCCAATAACGTTTACCGATAGAGTTATTTTTATTTCCTTATAATTTACGCCCTCTTCAAATGTGATTTACTCAATTTTATAAAATAACCTATCTCCAGTTTTCAGATCTAATATGAAAAAATAAAAATCTTTTTGAATGCTGTTGAGAAATAATTTTTCTGTTTGCCCCCACTAGAGAGATCAACATATAATATAGGCATTTTTTTTTACAAAAACCATAATAACTTTTGTTTAGAGCAAAATAACTGATTTTTATAGGGACACCCTAAGCTACGTAAAAAAATGCTCTAATTCGGTAATTTCAAAAGCTACAGAAAAATATACACAGTCAAAGTTGCTTAAAGCTTTCTCATCTTCAACGTTTTTGAAGGATGTATGTCTTTGTTTCTGAATATAAAAAAGTTAGATATTCGATTTCTTTGAAAAAAAGAACCACCGTAGTTTTCATTCATATCAAAAGTAGGTCCTTATTTTTATATATTTTTTTTTTTGGAGAAGACAATTTTGCTTCAAAACTGCAAAACTTCAAAACTTCAAATTGATCTGAAATAAGCTAACAATATGACAACTACTCGGATTTCTAGGAGGAGTCTCAAATCCGCAATGAGATTTCAGACACTTGTAATTGCTATCCATTTCGTTCCTACATTCTTCATTTGGACCCTACATCAAAACGAAATTCAAGCATTAAAGAAAGAAATGTATATGTATAACCCTGAACAATATTATTTTCAGCAAAAAGTTTAACAATCAAATGACCACGCCAAAATGTATTAAATATTCATTATATAACATGTTTCTGGGAAAGTAGTAGGTTTGGCCGGGCCCGTAAACAGAGGCTGTTACGTGAAACCTGCTAATATAGGGGAGAGAATCTTTTTGCCAAAAGCAAGTTCACACCCACAGCACTAGAATCTAGCCCTCGAATGACCGAATCAACACAATAGATGGGGCCAAAAGCCCGCCCTCGTTCCCAGAAATGTTGCAATAGTGAAGAGGCAGTCCCATGTTCTCTATCCAAAATGTTTCATTCGGGTGTCCTGATGGAGGGACTATTTTTGTATAAAATTTACATGTCAGGATCTTCGGCATTTTGATAGTTGACAACATACACTATATGAATCTTTATAAGATTTGGTTTAAGGGCATAATATCAAGATGTTAGGGATCTGGAAATGTAAGTTTGAGATTCTTCATGCTAATCCCCATAAAAGCGTGTGCAAAGCCAAATTTAAACCAAATGTGTTAAAATTTTTTTGGGACTATCAGGACCCAAATTGGCATCGATTTAGCTTAGGGGAGCAAATATTTCAAATTTTGCATCAGCCTAAAGATCATATTTTTCTATTTGCTCGTCGATTCTACTAGGGTCTTGCTTTAATTTTACATTGAATATGAATAGAAGAAGCAATCATTTTCTTGACGATTTTGAATTAATTAAAAGTTTAACGTAGATTGATTCCATTCTAGAAATTTGATGAGTATCAGTGTAGTAGTATTCAAAATGAAAGTGAATCAGAAGATTTTTATCGAAATAAACGTATATGTGGAATCGGCATTAAAAAAGGAGTCAACATCTTAAATTTTATTAATTTTACTGCTGACGTACTACTTAAAATTTACCCGATTTCTATGCTCTTCGATCACTTTCCAATTCGCAAGGAAATTTCAAAACCGTCAAACACAATGAGTTACATGATCCATCATCTAGTATAGATAACTCTCGACCAACAAGTATCATCCGTCGACCCCTCGACCACGCAAATAACTGCGTAACGAGGAACAAAGAAATAGCAGAAAAACAAACTAGGTAACAAATCAGCGTGAGCTCTGCTCTACAACGGGAGTGAGTAGACCGTCGTTCGTAGGTGAATAAAATATGCAAAAATTCTCTCCCTTCCTACTGTGCCTATCCTATACAAACCAACTCCCTCGCAAGCACGGATGAAAGTCAGTTCTTAAAACTATAGTTGGTACCGTGCCACAAGCTGTACTGCGAAAGTACGTCTCGTTCGCCATCACATCATCACGTCAATAGGTCTTAACTGATGCGTAACGGTCGTTGACTTGCGATGCGCCGGCTCAGCTGCGCGCGGCCGCGCACAATATGATATAACAGCTCACGACGAAATCAGCTGAAATGGAACTACCGGCAATATCTCAATCCCCTTCCCCCTTCCCACCAGTACACGTGCCATTGTCTAGTTATATTAATTACGCTCGAGTAGATCCCCGCACGTCCTGGCCTAATGCGAATTTGACACCACACCGAGTTGGCCAGAAACCGGTCGGATGTGGCCACTCATGAGCATGTTGGGTTTTATGAATCAATTATTTTATTGCGCAAATAAATTTAGCCGAACCGAGTGGGAGCTGGCGGTTGTCCAATGATGACTAGAGGTGCATCCATCGGCAAGCCCAAGTCCCACTGCTTTGCGTGAGTGTCAAGCATAGATCTTCTGTTGCTTTGCCGACAGGTCCGCGCTCCGAAGGGACTGCCGGTTGCCCACTTGGCGCTGTTTTTCATATTGTTATTATATTATTGTGTTTGTTGGTTGGTTCGTGATCAAATCATAACTCTGACACGAAACCTGAGGCGCCAGCAGGGAGCCATCCGCCTTGGCGCACGGTAGCTCTTTGTGGTCGATATATGGAACACGAACGAACAGCTGACTTCATGAGGTGCAGCGAAGAAGAAATGGATGCACCCAGGGGTGGACGACCGGCGGGGCGGAAATGCAGATGCGCGCCGGCAGGGGGTGCCGTAATACCATTATGATTGCCATTGTTTTAGGAGGAGCAGAACATTTGAAGTGAATTGCAACAAGTGTTGGCGGCGTTTATTGGAGCCATTGTTGTTTTTTTATTGTAATTGTATGAAGCGCACCTTTGATGGGGTGATGTACAAGAAGTTTGCAATAATTTACATTAGTAGGACCGAAAAGAGAAGTAGAGTAAGAACCTGATCAAAACATGCGTGACTCTTTAGATCCGCATGCATTTGCAGCCAGTGCTGTTGTAAATTAAAAGAATCGTAGCGGTTCTAATATGCTCCGTCTTTCGTCTTTATTGATATTTTGAGATTCAATCTTACTACAATACTAGTTCCTTCTAGAGTTCCTAGATGTTTTAAAATTCTCGAGTATCCTGCGAATCACAAAGCCACTTGTTGCTTATGCCAGCCTGAGTATTAGGTTCAGATTTGATAAAAATCGATGAACATTTGCTCATGTCTGAGCCGGGATAAAATTTGAAGGATTTTTTTTTTGACGTAGGACTACGTCTTTGCTTAAGGTAAATTTTTTTAAAAACTTCTATTGTGACCGTCACGAAAAGCGGTCAGGTTTTGAGCGTTAATATCTCAGTCTTTTCTTCAAATATGGTCAAAATGTTTGCCCCAATCGATCGGGAATATTTCTACGCGTCCATTATAAAATTGAAAACAATTAATTTTCCACAAACTATTGAATATCAATCAAATATAAGGTGATGTCTTATAACTTCGTTTTGCGGAGTAAATTTACTAAATGCTAAGTATTCTCCTATCACAGACTTCAAATGTAAGTAAGGGAGATCTTTTATGCAGCAGTGATCGAAATATAAGTGCTACACCTTCGAAAAATAAATTATTCGCTCGGCAGCCTGGGAGCTGTCCAGAGCGGCTATGAGCCAGAGCTGAATTGGCAGCTTGCGATGTAAACCCTGGCGGGTGCTCTTCTGACGGGCACACATTGCCCTGGCAGCTGATGGCTGTATCGCCTCTGGCTAGGCAGCCATTGGTTATGCAGTCGGTCAACCGAAATAATAGTGCTCCTAGTTGGTAGCCATCTTTTGGTAAAGGCTAGTATGCAGATCAAAAGTAATGTGCATTAGGATAGGACAAGTAATGGTCAAGAAATGCTTTTACTGTTGGAAGTACTTACTTGGAAGGATAAACAGCGTAACGTTAGTAACGTCTGCCCAGGTAATCTTAATGGGGCTGTCACTTTTCCTTGCTGAATAATATTCAGTTGGATTATTCCGCAAGAAAAACTGACATTTCACCCATACTGAAGGTGTAATCAAAATTACTTCGGTAAAAATGGCAAAAATTCCTTCACATCTTTACTTGTCAGCTGCATACTAGGCTTAAGGCGGTTGAGTGGTATGGACAGCATAAGCCAGCCACCATCATCATTGCTAACGTGTGTAGAAAAGACATTAAGTAGCAATATTAGCATAACCAGTTACTAGTATTTAGCAGATAGTTTATTTCAATTATCTGCTAACAACTGTTGCACATATGACGCTAGTATTGGTGGCTAATGATTTGTCGCATAATATTAGTAGATTTTCTTATAGTTTTCTATAAACTTGTTGCTGGAAATAATTTTCGTTAGCACAAATATCAAACGCTTGTCTTCAAACCGAAGAGCTAGCAGGATGGGAAATAATTGGGATTTCCATTTTAACTCCCATATGAACGTCAAAGGGCCAGTGTAGGTCAAGTTTGCTACCAAATGAGCTCAAAGTTTAGCGGAGTATTCAAGACGGGATTGTGGAATCGATTGAGCGGAAGCAGAATCGATACTTTGAATCACCCTAACTTCTACCCTCGTTTTTTTTCGTTGTTTCTCGTCATTTTGATGTGAACTAAAAATAATTCAAACGCTGAATCAAGGTGATGTAAGAACAGGTAATATTATGTTCAACATTGTATCCGTCAATCACGAAAATTGCAAGTGTTTTACCATCGCATATGATAGATTTGTACAAAAGAATTAATATACATAAACAAATTGTACTAAAATGCAATTACATGGAATAGATATACTTTGCTCTTACACACAAAAAAAAAAACGTCAGGATTTTTGCATAAAAACGTAATTTAGTTCCCGATTTTGTGATTCAGTTCACGGTGTATTTTTGCTTTTTCTGGCATCCGAAGAGGACAATTTCGGAACCTGAAGTATTTGTACCGTTGGGCCCAAAGAGAACATATTTTGGATCCTATATGTATAATATGACCTGTATATAAAACCATAAATTTTGAGCCATCGAACGGTACAAAAATCCTTGTGGCCTACCGGAGTCGATTCCAGAGTATTTGGATGTAGCCAAATCTCCTGGTTGGACTATGATATGATGTTTTTGGATATCGGTATTTGAAATCATGAATTTTCAAGCGTCGAACGGTACAAATACTTGGGGTTCCAAAATTGTACTCTTTGGGTCCAGAGTATCCGGATGTGGCCAAATGT
Source organism: Aedes japonicus (assembly GCA_034211315.2). Taxonomy (NCBI): domain Eukaryota; kingdom Metazoa; phylum Arthropoda; class Insecta; order Diptera; family Culicidae; genus Aedes; species Aedes japonicus. The sequence goes on from JASCZW010015845.1 coordinate 10,288, forward strand.
CCTGGTTGATCTATGGTATGATGCTTTTGGACATCAGTATAAAAAACCAGGAATTTTCAAGCGTCCAACGGTTCAAATACTTAGGGTTCCAAAATTGTCCTCTTTGGACCCTACAGGAACCGGTTACAGAGTATCCGGATGTAGCCAAATCCTCTGGTTGGTCTATGGCATAATATTTTTGGATATCAGTATTCGAAATTATAAATTTGAGGCGTCGAATGGTACATATATATATGAGGTTCCAAAATTGTGCTTTTCAGATGCATACCGGAACCGGTTGGGTGCCTATGTGCCCAGAATGGCCAGTTTAAAAAACAGACCAGCATGTCGTTCTATATCTATACCTTTCATTTGAGGCAAAGATATCAAAAATCGGTTCAATGTTTTGGGAGCGTATCGAAGTCTTGAACTCACTATGTGTAACTTTTTTGTAGCGTCTCTTCTAGAGATCGCTGAAAGCTGTGACAGTTTGCATAACAAAAAATTTAAAAAATGGCCGATTTTTCATGGGTTTACCTACACCCGCACTGACGAAACTACCCATGCAGCATCAATCAAATCATAGTAACCCATTAGTCTGCAGGCAAAATTAAACAGCTCTATCAGTCCAAATCTAACGTGATGGCAAAAACAGTGAAGCAACTCCGTTCAGAAGTGTGAGTACGGCACCCCACCGCGTCGAAAACGGACATCGTGCGGTTCTTTGTGGACGTCGGTCACGCCCGTTCCGGCATCTACAACATCTTGGCATTATTAGACAACAATCAAAGCATCGAAAAAAAGTCCGGTTCCGGACGGTCGACGACCCTGAGCGACAAGAAGCTCCAAAGGATGCTGAAGAGGAAGACCGAGAGAAAAGTGGCTACAACGCTGCGTGCACTTGGCCGGAAGGTCGATTCAACCGGCCAAACAGTGCAAAAGTACCTGGCGAACATTAACATACATGTCAGGTAGCTGAAGTCACGGGCGTCACTGGTTTCGCAGCTGCAGGCAATAACGCAGCGGCACCGGCTGAATGAGATGGTCAACTCGATTTTCCCGGCAAACCGCGACGTGGCGGTGGTGACGGACGACGACACCTATCTCACCCTGGATGTCAACGACTGGAAAGGCACTTCGTATTTTGCTCGTCCCACGAAGTAAGTGAGCTCCGAGGTGGAGTTCATTTCACACACCAAGTTCTGTGGCTGACAATCAGCGAGAAGGGGATGTCAAAGGCACTCTTCTTTCGTTGCGTCGTTCAAATACCATAAAGTCAAAGACGCGGTGTTCTGGCCGGATCTGGCGTCGGCCCACTACTCGAAGCGATCGTTGGAGGAGATGGAGCGGCTGAATATCGATGTGGTACATAAGTCGGCGAACCCGCCCAACGTCTTCCAGCTACGTCCTCTCGAGAATTTCTAGTGCAACCTAAAGCGTAAAATCTACTCCAACAACTTTGTCGTGAAAACTGAGGAGGAATTGATAAATAAAACTAAGAAAGAACTCAAAAACATGCCTACACGCATGTTTTCGTCCGCCATGGCGAATGTTCCGGTTTACTGCCGGAAGCCGCCTGCAGGGGGGGTGATTTTTTGCAAGTAAGCTTAAATAATTACCTTCCATGGGAAATTTATCAAAAGCAATTATTTGTCTTAGCTTTTTTTTATCACCATCCGAAAAACCTAGCGTTTGATAGCTGAATATTCGTGATTCTTGAGTACATCCGTTTGCGCATTTACTTTTAAACTTAAAGTTAACCGGAATAATGTGAAATTTGGCGCGATTGCTTGCGATTTTGATTTGGTTTGGCGGTTTGACATTTGGTTTCAACTAACACCGTGAATAAAGATAACCTAAATAGTCATGTAAATAATCCTTTTAGTTCGGTAGAAATGTCCAATTTAATGGAAGTAATCGAGAATCACGCATGCAATCATAAGTTATCATCAAGTAATCATGAGTAACCACAAGTAATCATAAGTGATCATCCGTAATCCCAATAACCTTTGTAATCACTGTGCAATCAAATAATCACGTGAGTAATCATAAGTATTAATCAAATAATCATGAGTAATCATGAGTAATCATGAGTAATCATTAATAATCATAAGTAACCATAAGTAATCATCAGTAATCACAATAATCTTTGTAATCACTGAGTAATCAAGTAATCACCCGAGTAATCATAAGTAATTATCAAGTAATCATGAGTAATCATGAGTAATCACTAATAACTATGAGTAATAATAAGTAATCATCAGTAATCACAATAATCTTTGTAATCACTGAGTAATCAGAGTTACTTTGGGGGAAGTGACAAGTAATCAATGCTGTTGAAAACCCGTTGGTATATATTGTCTGAAGCTTGGTCTGACGTAGTGTACTGTATAGTGCGTCGGTGCGTACATTATATCTACAACTTATAGATCAAGTGTAACATCGAAAGTCATTTAATTCAGTTTCCAACAGTTTACTGTTTTGATTAGCATTGATTATTTATGATTACTTATGATTGCTTAAAATTACTCCTGATTATTTATCAAAGATTACTTTTGATTATATATGATTAGTTTGGATTATGATTATTTATGGTAACTCCTGAATATTATGATTAGCTACGATTACATGATCACTTTGCGGAAATAAAAGTGATCTCTGATTACTTATCACTTCAAAACTTGTAAGAAACCCCTTGGCGTTGAACGTGTGGAAGTAACGTTAATTCTGAATTTTTTAAAGGATATTCTATGACCAACAACTTCGTTCAAGAGCGTAAGATTAATCGAGCAAACCCAAAACATGTATTAGCGGTTTATTGAAGTGACGGCTGATTGATGGTACAAACCTTTTTGTGTTGTTTATTATCCAGTATGACAAAAAAGGACCCTTGCGATTATCAGTCATGAAGACCATTCATCCTGAATCGATAATTTTACCCAACAACATCATTGATAAATAAATGTTTATTCAAACAAATTTGGAAAAGTTGCTCAACTTTTTCTTCTCCAAATTTGTTTGAACAAGCGGTTATTCGACGCAGATGTTTGTTGGGTAATTCTTTCACCGTGTCATACTTTCTTCCTTGACCATAAACTTTGTGAGAAAGCAAGCCCAAAACATTCTCGATTGGATTTAAATCGGGACTTCATGCCGGCCGTTCCAGCACAGGGATGTTATGGAACTCCAATAAGTTTTTTGTTGCCGATGCATGACAAGAAGCGTTATCCTGTTGAAAGATCATGTTCTCAACCATCTCATTGTCAACTAATGGAATAAGAACTTCCTCCACAAGCTGACAATACATTTCCGAGTTCATCCGAGTTGAAATGAAACAAACGGGTGTCTTTGCAGATACGCTAAATCCTGCCCAAATCATAACGGTACCTCCACCAAAATTCCTTTTTTTCTTTAGTTGGCCTGTTTTGCCTTTCATCACACCAGCGACTGCTGAAACCATCCGGCCCATCTAGTTGGAACTTCTTTTCATCACTGAACACCATATTAGACCACTTATCCTCCCAGAATTGGTCTTTTTCAGCAAAGGCAAAACGGGCCTTCTTATGACGATCAAGAAGTTTTGGTGCAGGTGCCGTTTCCCTAAAAGAAATATTGGGATTTTCACTCAAAATCTGACAAATTCGACGTTTGGACACAGTAAGATTCATTTCGGCTTTGATGGCACTCGGACATAGCCTTTGAAGGTCTGCAAGTTTTTTGATTTCCCTCTTTATCCTCTGTGTCAGAATAGATGGAAGACCGGGTCGCTTCTTAGTGGCGTATTTCTTACCCAACCGTAGGTAATTATGAACGACATCCTTATTCCTTCCTATACTTCTGCCAATTTCCCGAAGAGTCAGACCTTGTTCATGGAAGATAGTAACTTGTCCTCGCTCAAATTCAGTAAATCGCTTGTTTTTCGGCATTTTTCCTGCAAATCCAACAACAAAAAACATAATGAACAATGTTCATCTGATATAAATAGCCCATGTACACTAAAGTTTTTTTTTTTTTGCACGGGGGATACACGTTCCACTTTTAGTATGGAACCGTTTAAAAAAAAGACTAAATAGAGTTGATAAACTCACATGCTTGAACATTTTATATTGCTTCGATTTTGTTTCTATGCGTTACCATTCTCTGCAATGGTCAAAATACAATTTTTATAATTTTGAGTATTTACACCAAGGATTGTGCATTTTTGAAAAAGTGCCATAGGAGTAATGATTACTTTTGGCCCAAAACGTAAAATGTGATTTGAATTAAGTCAATAAGTTGTTTTGTTCTGGAGTTATCACCGAAAACAACCCATGTAAAAAAAACCGTGCAAAAAAAGACCTTAGTGTATTCCTAACAGTACCAATTTCGACGAGAGCAAACAAAAATTTGAAGTCTGGCGGTGAATTGCGTCTTTATATTTATTTCCTTTGAAGACGAGATCAACAATTGAATCTTGTCACACACACACACACACACACACACACACACACACACACACACACACACACACACACACACACACACACACACACACACACACACACACACACACACACACACACACATACTGTAAGTGAATGAACCGATCATGAACATTTGTGCTTTCGATACATATTCATTGATATGCGTGTTGCTCAAGTTACTCTAACTGAGAGAATGAAACCATTGAAATCATTTTGTCGTTATATTTATTTCCCGCACTGTATAGCTGAGAATACTCAAATCCCCTTGCGACCTTATACAAAGTTGCTATACCTAGAATTTCCTATGAGAATCTCACATTTGATGGTATTTGAATACTTACAACGCCACCAAGCGGCAAAAATCTGAGACCGTGGACTTTCTCCATACATTTTGATGATTTTCCCCATACACGCCTGTTCTAAATGTATTCTACAATTAATAACTGAGCTTACGATGCCCGTATCATTATTTTAATGATCAGCTCCACCCCAATGAATCGAATCCAAATTACGTTTTGCCACCCCTCGGGAATACATTTGAAGCTTCTGTTTACATTTATTTGCTCTGTGATCTTCTATCTATAACAATCGACAGAATTATCTAGAACGACGTATAAGTGTTTTTATAAAGCACCAATCTTCCCAAGTGAGTGTAACTATTGTCGGCAGCCCATTTTTTATTCGGCTTTCGTTCCATTTGAAATGCGTGTGAAAAGAAATTGTTCAATTATAGACAACGAAAACATTGCCGAGGCCACCATTTCCCCTACCGTGTTGTCCAAAATTCAAGAAGCTTTGACTTGCAACTAGAAGTGGCGACACACAGGTCGCAGCGTGTTCCCATTTCTGTTGAACCTGTAACCACCCATGTTACATCAAGCTCCCATCCACTTTGAAAGCCATTCGTTAAGATTCATTAATCCTCCCTTCCAGTCGCGTCGCCGTTGACGACTGGGGAAGACGTTAGAATTTCATCGTGATGTTGCATTCGATGTAAATTACCACGTTCATACACGCCTAATAGCTGGATGATTCTTAAAGCAAGCAAGCCACACACTAGGTGTAGGTACTAAATAATTAAAGCAGTCAAGTGAGCACGGCAATGGCGCGCGCGCGCAAGCACTCAAACTACACATTAATGCAAATAAAGAAATGCTCATTTTCTACATTAAAGAAAGAAAAAACCGTACAATGCAACGGGAAATTTTCGTTGCATTGCAGTGCCGGTCTCGGTCGTTCCGAGGTAAGCAGCTTTTAATGGATGTATTTATATGGGTAGAGGCACTGGAGGTACCTCCTTGGCTTATGGGAACAGAACTGTTGCTTGGACGAAGAAGTGCAATCACTTTGAATGCAACCAAACCCCCACGAGCTGCGGAGAGAAATTCAGGTTGGGAGTGGGGCTGGGTTGGTTTGAAAAGAGAACAACTAAAGTAGAACAACATGGTTTGTTTTGCATCATCATCAGCAGCGTGCACTGCGTGTGTAGTACCTATAGGACTAGTAGTGGGACGACGACGACGGTGTCGGTGGCATCGACACGGTCCAAAATAGAACCGACCTAGTCGTGAGTCACTCCGAACGAACGAAAAAAAAACAGAACGATCGAAAAAGGTGAGTGTTAAGAGCTTGCCTGTTATTTTCACAAATCCGAAAGAAGGCTTCGTGCATCACGGTGTAGAATGCATGAAACCGAATGTGCACAGCTCAGCACACGTTCGATGTAATCATCTGCCGATTGCAAACATATGTACTGAGGTGAGTACACATATTGACGCAACGACTGCTGCCCCATATTGTTTGTGCATGTGTTGTTGTTGTCGTCGTTGCCGGCTGGTGGCGCAGCTAATCCGCGTACGTGCATATCGTTGTTTTATCGATAAGGAGCTATACCGCCCCATGTATGGTGGAATAGAATGCATGGATTATGGAGTGATTCCCTGTGGAGATATTTTACTAGCAAGCACAAAGCAGTCATTGTGCACAAGGTTAATTGCAAATCACGAGCTTCAGAGTTCCTCAGACAAAATAAATCGAACACATTTTAGCCAGCGGCGGCATTCCTACCGACTAATCGCCGAACGTGCAATCATAAATCCTCCACTGTCGGAAACAGAAAGTCTAATGATCCTGGCCAGTAAGCTAACGACATGGTGGCAATAAAACAAATCAGCAAATTGCATTATTCCTACCAACCAAGCAAGCGGCCGGCTGCAGCCATTTATCGCGCAATATTTGAGAAGGTCTAATCTTCGTTGATCGATTCTCATTATGAACTTTCATTTCTGTTTATCACGGCTAAACAACTGAAGTTCTGGCTCTGCTGACAAGTTAGTCAGGTTGAGAGAAGACTTCGTTAGCTTGTACATTGAACAATAAATTTGATTGAAAATGCTTTTGCAGTTACGTTACTCGCAGAAGAGAGTCGATCAGAAGAGATAGGCGCTTTTTAAATGCTACGCAAGATTTGCTGTCAGGTTGAATAAAAGTTTTTAAACTCATTTCAAGGCCAATTTGGCAACAAACGTATCTATCAATGCCAATTGAGCCAGGGGTGCCAGGTAGATTTGGAAAATGTCTTGATTAGAGATCGACGAAAATCCTTCAACAAGGTCAGCCGCCTCAACTTAAAATTGAGTCGTATTCAACTCAATAACGTGTGCATTAAAAAAATGGACAAAAATCACCGATTTTGCATGGGTGTACCTTCACCCGCACTGACGAAACTACCCATGCAGCATCAATCATAGTAACCCATGAGTCAGCAGACAAAATTTGACAGCTCTATCAGTCGAACTCTAACCGTGATGGAAAAAAAAGTGAAGTAACTCCGTTCAGAAGAGTGCGCGTTCAAAGAACGGCACCCCGCCGCGTCGAAAACGGACATCGTGCGGCACTTTGTGGACGCCGGATACGCCCGTTCCGGCATCTACAACATTTTGGCACCATTAGACAACAATCAGAGCATCGAAAGAAAGCCCGGTTCCAGACGTCCGACGACCCTGAGAAGCTCCAAAGGATGCTGAAGAGGAAGACTAGGGAAAAGTGACTTTACCGCTGCGTGCGCTTGGCCGGGAGGTCGGTTCGACCGGCCAAACAGTAAAAAATTACCTGGCGAACATGAACATACATGTCAGGAAGCGGAAATCGTGTCCACTGGTATCGGAGCTGCAGGCAATGACGCAGCGGCAGCGGCAGTTTTCCCGGCAAATCGCGACGTGGCGGTGGTGATGGACGACGAGACCTATCTCACCCTGAATGGCAACGACTTGCAGGGCACTTCGTATTTTTCTTCCCCCACGAAGGAAGTGAGCTCCGAGGTGAAGTTCATTTCACACACCAAGTTTCACAAAAAGGTGCTGCTGTGGCTAACAATCAGCGAGAAGGGGAGGTCAAAGCCGCTCTTCTTTCGCTCCGCTGGCCGTGAACCTCCGTTACGAGTACGAAGTAATGCCATAAGGGCGAAGACACGGTGTTCTGGCCGGATCTGGCGTCGTCCCACTACTCGAAGGATGGCTAGAGCGGCTAAATATCGATGTGGTACCCAAGTCGGCAAACCCGCCCAACGCCCCCGAGCAGCGTCCTATCGAGAATTTCTGGCCAATCTGAAGCGTAAGATCTACTCCAACAATTTTGTCGCGAAAACTGAGGAAGAATTGATAAATAAAACGGAAAAAGAACTCAAAAACATGCCTACACGCATTTTTTCGTCCGCCATGGCGAATGTTCCGGTTCACTACCGGAAGGCAGCTCGCAAGGGCGTAGAATTTTTTTTGCAAGTAAGCTTAAATAATTACCTTCCATGGGAAATTTATCAAAAGCAATTATCTGCTCTCTTATTATCTTAGCTTTTTTTTATCATCATCCGAAAAAAAAGTCCTTTTTTTTAATGCAAACGATATGGCGGGTTACTGGAAATGTATTTACTTTCAATTTTTAACACAATAAGTTGCGGAAGTTGTGATGAGTTTTGACAGCAACCGATGGCGTAGTGATAAGCGTAGTTGCCACTTAAACCGGTGGATAGGGGAGTCAGTTTCTGTCGGGACCGTCGGGATTTTCTGACACGAAAACAAATCTGGGGAAGGGAAGTTGGTCCCGGCCCATGTGTTGATGGGTTCGATATGTAGGGTGCAAGTCGGTTCCTTGGCGTGGCGAACCGGCACAGGAGGCCGAAAGTTACGTTAATATACCATGAAGAAGAAGATTCCGATGATTACCAAGTATGATTTGGTAAAGTATGGCAATTTATTTGAACATTCATGGATTTAACTATCACTATTTAACTATCACTAAGGAACTTTGGAAAACTGATGATAGTACTGCAGCATAGCAATATACCAAACACACAAGAGGGGAGCTTTGTTAAGTTCATAGTAGAAGTTCATGAGATATTGCAAATGACGCTTGCATAAAAAAAGAGACAGAGTTCACTGATTTTTCATGTGAATATACTGCCACCTATTGGAGGGTCCGGTAAATTGTCAATAAATAGAAGAAAAAACTGGTCAACTCTATCAGTTTGTTTACGACCGCCGTGGTGGAAGCAGTGAAGCAACTACGTTCATTGATTTGTAATAACCGCCAGCTCCACCCGGAGCGACGAAGTTCGTCATCGTGCCGCACTTTGTGTCGGCCGGACACAGTCAAGTGGCCATACCCGAGCAGGACCGAATAACTTGATAACTGGTCTTGGTATTTAGGAGCTCAGATTAAGAGGTAAAATACCTGAGGATAATACCATAAAATTGTTCCCACAATGTTATGCGAATACCAAATTTAGGTAAGACAATACCAAGATAGTACCTCTAAGGTATCCCCAGGTATCCGAAATAACAGGTTTTGGTATGCGAGAAATATTTTACATGCAATTCTTAGGTATTTTGCTTAGGTATTTTACCTCTTAATCTGAGCTCTTTGATACCAAGGCCAGTTATCAAGATCAAAATTAGGTAGTCACATGTTCTTGTCTCCTGCTCGGGTATACAAGATCCTGCGGAAGACGGAAGGCAAGACGGCGAAATCCTTCCGCGTCTCAGGCGGTCGGTGCGTAT